>RCUC01142105.1:0-25950 GCA_003697995.1 Taxidea taxus jeffersonii | reverse complement strand
AAAAAAAGAGAGAGAGAGCTATTACTTTAATATTTTGTTCCTTGAAGTAGGATAAAATTATGTAATACATGCTCTAGGAGTTAAGTGTGATTATTACCCCCAGGTTACAAATGAGGAAACTGAGGCAGAGAAAGATTAAGGAACATCTGCAAAGTTACACAGCCCATGAGTGGGATTTTGATACCACTCCAAACATTCTGGCTGTGATGGAAAGCATGTGGTCTTAAAACAAGTTACTTCCCTTCTGAGACTTAGTTTCTGAATTTGTAAAATGGCAACAACTATGGTTTTCAAGATTTTAAAGAGAACTAGAGCTATACATAAATCACCTAACATATTCTTAGCATTTAGTAAAGAGAATACTCTTAATTCCTGTAGAATGCAGAGTTCATATTTTAAACTTCAACAATAGACTAATCTTGCCCTAACAATATCTGAAGGCATTATTTTAATTAAATATTATAGGCCAAAGAAATTACTTCAAAAAATGTATTATGGAATGAACTATACACATGAATTAATAATTAATATAAAGCACTTCTGTAGGACCCCCAAAATGTCATCATGCCTAATAGGAAAACACATCTTTTAGGCCGAGTACAGACATTTCCTTTGAGAAGCCTTCTCTGATTCCCAAGTAAGAGTTGATCTAATGAAGGTATGCTCTTTGGGAACCTGTGTGCCCCCTCTTTTTTGTGTGTGTTATCTTTGAATAAGGGTGCTTATTTACTTGTCAGTTTTACCCCAAGCTTCAAAGACATGACTGTAACTCTCTGGTTCATTACTGTATCTCTAGGACTTACCACAGAGAGGGTATAGACAGTGTTGAATAAACGAATGAACGAAGTCGGGTGATTGCTGGGAACGAAGAAGCAGCTAGCAAAGGGGAAATTCTGGAGGGTAGGAGTAGGGTGGGAAAGAAAAAGTGACAGATAAAAGGAAAAAGAAAGATAGAAAAAGAAACTAAGACCCCTTCCATGGGTAGACATGAGTGCTAGCCCAGTCCATAGGGAAGTTGTGTGGCTGATGGCAGGTCTCAAAACGTAAACCTTGACTATTTCCAAGCCATGCAGAAGGCCATATGAGGTGACACTGTGCACAGTCAGAAGAGCAGTATGGGGAAGACAGGAGCCCAGAATTCACATTGATTTCCAATACTACTTCCAAAATGCTATGAATTTTGTATTTTGTTTGATTGAAGCATCAACAGAACCATATGACTGGTGTCTACAATGAAAAATCTTGACAAATGTTAACATAGTGGATTAGTACAATAGATGCCCCCCAAATATAATACAGTGTAAAGAAAGTGAGATTTTTTTAAAGATTTTGTTTATTTATTTGACAGACAGAGATCACAAGTAGGCAGAGAGGCAGGCAGAGGGAGAGGAGAGAGGAGGAAGCAGGCTCCATGCTGAGCAGAAAGCCCAATGTGGGGCTTGATCCCAGAATCCTGGGATCATGACCTGAGCTGAAGGCAGAGGCTTTAACCCACTGAGCCACCCAGCCGCCCCAAAAGTGAGATATTTTTGTAGTATCCACAACCATCTTCTCAAGCCACAGAGATAATAGATTCTTTAATGGTTTTCATTTTTTAATGTAGATTTTTAAAGATTAAATTTTAGTTATTATTATTTTATTTATTTATTTATTTATTTTTACTATAGCCTTCTTGGCTTCTAATAAGCAACTAGATTTTTTGCTGTTCTCATCCCCAAATAGCAGAAGATATGAGGCACGTTGAGACCTCAACACAAAGGAGAGAAAGGAAGCCAATAACATTATGATGGGATTCAAAGTTATGCATGATTGTTCTAACATTAGAGCTAGTAAAACCAAGCCTGGGGAGGTTAAGGAATTCTAACCCATATCAGAGGAACCACTTCAAATCTAGATCTGATTGGCCCCAGAGTCCATGCTGTCATTCTTTCCACATTCTGTTACTCAAATTATTACATATTGTCTTATTTTTTTCATAAATAAATCTTACATATTATTACATATTCCCATAGTGTATAAATGTTTTATGTAAATATGTAAATTACCAACATATTAACATAAACATATTGTGTAAATATGCAAATATTTACACCACATGTGAATGTTACATAACCTATAAACATTACATATTTACATAAATAATTATTACAAATTATTCCATATGACTTTATTTTTCCTCTGAACAACACTGACAGGGTGACCAAAGCCTGATTGCAAACCCCAGAGCACCCGTGTTGTTCTTTTTTTGGGCTGCCATAACAAAATACCACAGACTGGCTGGCTTAAACAACAGAAATTTATTTCTCACAGTTCTGGAGACTAGAGGTCCAAGATCAAGGTGTTGGCAGGTTTGGTTTCTCTTGAGGCCTCTCTCCTGGGCTAGCAGACAGCTGCCTTCTCACCATGTCCTCCCAAGGTCTTTCTCCTGTGTGCACAGACCTTTCTTACCTGGTCTCTAGTCCTGTTGGATTAGGGTCCCACCCTTGTGATCTCATTTAACTTTAATCACCTCTTCAAAAGTCCCATTTCCGAATGTAGTCACATTGAGAGTTAGAGCCTCAAAATATGAATATGGGGGAACACAGTTCAGTCCATACAGCCCCTAAAGGGAGTGTTTTTTCTACTATGAGTGTAGACTGAATGCCCACTTCTGTATAGATTCTCAAGGATTGAAGAAAGTGACCTTAGGATCCCTTTCAACTCAAAGATTTTGCATCTGTAATAGGCCCCAATTCCAGGTCATTTACTCTTCGAAGTCTACCTGTCCCCTGGGAATCGCAGAGAAGACACAATGAGAAAGGGAATCTATCTGAAGTCAGCCAGGAGAAGACTGATAGAGGACATTGCCCTGGCCATTTGAACAGGCTCTAACCTCTCCAGACACTGAATCTGGGTCATGTTCCATCGTCAGATGCATCCATGACGTCACTGGTACTTGTTGCTCATCCTTGTGTCCTTTCCATGCTGAGCGTGGTTTGCGCGTGGAGCATCCCCTGGTGAGGGCTGGTGCTGTCAGCAGCAGTGAGAGTCCAGGGCTACTAGAGTGGGTCTCTTCACTGCTGAAATGCCGACTCATAGGGAGACAGAGAAATGGAAGATGCAGTCTAATGGATTAGAGAAATAATTGATAATATTTTTCAATTATAAAAGCACTGTATGCTTATTGGAGATAATTGGAGATTTAAAACATCCAGATGTCTAATACCTGAGAATCCCACTATGCTGATAGAAACTTAGTAAAAGGCATAATTCTTGCCAATACCTTATTCATGTTCACAAAATTGATCTGTAATGTATAATGTTGAACCCTTATAGATTTCCTCACTATGACTGTATCCCACTCTAGGAAGCATTTTTCCTGAAAGTATTTTTTGAAATATTTTAATACTAACATATATCCCATCCAAATGTATGCTAATGTATACATTAACCACTTGAAAGAGTTCAAATTTCTAATTTATCTCTCTTTTAAATATGTTGTGACAAATATTATTGTATATAATCTTGTTTATTAGATTCCCAAAAGGGGAACAGCTAAGTCAAAGGCAGTAAACCTTTCTGAAATATTGGATATACATTTTCCTACTGTTTCCCAGAAAAGTTCATCAGCAGGGCATGTTATATTCTTAAGTCTTTGATAATTTTGCAAGTGAAAAATATTATTTTCTTTTTGTTTGCGTGTTGAACTACTAGGTATGGGGCATACTTTTTGCATGTTTGTTAGAGATTTATATTGTACTTTCATTCAGCTGATCACAGCCTTGATGACCAAAGATTTAATAGGTGAGAAATAATTATGAAACTTCCTGAAGAGCTGTGTTTGATACTCTCTTTTCCCTAGTTGTAATCATCTGCACTACTTAAAATTCCTTGTCTTCTACCCTATCAAAAACTTCCTTAATAACGTGGTTTTGGTGTCCTCCTAAATATTCAGTGTCACTTTTTTTCCCCTCACTCTTACTCCATTTATTTGTAGCATCCTCTTAAGTTCCTGCATGGAACCAACATCCTTCTCTTATGTGTAGCAAATGGGTCTTGCTGCCATGGTGAATACAGGTAAAAGTAAATGCATTTCAATTCAGCAGCCACTTAGAATCTCGGTGGTTTGTATTTTTTTCTTCTTTCTCTTAAATATGAAGCATTAAAAGTCAAAGGCATTGCTGCACCTTGAGTTAGTACAAAATATATTTAAAAATGCATACAGTTCAAATTTTTTGCCTTACATAGGCCATAAGCTTGTAGTATGGTGGGTCAGTTGTGACACTGAAAAATGAATCCAGTTAGAGAACCTCCCGAAGGCTGTTGATGTTTCCTATAATAAATAGCACACACTTTAAGTCAAACTTTTTCATTCTGTATTCAAAGGTAATGGATTTTTCGTAACCATAGTAACCTTGGTGTATTTCTGGATAAATACATGAGGTATATACATTCTAGTTTTATTTTTGAATATAAACTACCACATTATGTATTACTAATAATATGAAAAATAGGATGTAGGTTAGTATAATGACAGCTTAAACTAGTATGCATTTTTCTTCTGCAAAAAATAAATATTTATCAAAAGTATAGGTTCAATTAATTTTTCCCCCAGTTTTGTGGTATTCTGGTGGTGCCATTTATCTTTTTTTGCAAGATCTCCATTAATCTCTTGTTTCTGTCCCATAACAGATTTTTAAGAATTTTGAGGTAAAAAACAATTGTGCTTTAAAGCTTATGATTAAAAACATTATTGAAAGATTGAAAGACCTATGTTGATGTCACCAAAAAAGCTATTGTGAGCCACTTAAGATGTATGTATATAGTATGTTCATAAAGAGGCAGAAAAAAGAAACCTTTTGTGAGGCCGTTCAACATCCCAGGATTGTTTCAAAGTTCGGGCTAGATAGCATCCTGATTGATGATGACTATCCAAACTGTAGCCAACCAGATCATTCTCATTTTAAATGAGCACCCTACCAGAAACTGGCAATCTTTAAGAAGTTTGTGAGATGTTTCAGGGAAGCCTACAAAGTTTTCGGAAACAAGGATAGCAAGATGGTGGGAACTGAGAGAATTATAACTATGCATGTAACAAGGACATTAATGTGAGTTGTGGGAACTGGAAAAGGAAGGACAGTGTTCCCTCTGGACAGTTCCTTTTTTTATGACACAGGTTGTCGTTGGTGAGTCTACCTAAGCCATTGTTGTTGAGAACTCCTAGAACTCCAGAGGAGTAAATGTCCATAAGGACTCTGTGATGTACATATAGACATATCTGACACCAGACCATAAAACACTTATGTTTGCACATGTGTCACCTAATAAATCTATAGTAGTCTTATGATTCAGTAAGAGTGGCTGATTTCTAGCACCAGACAAGGTATCTTCCCACTGCTACCTCATCAGAACTTGTGCTTCTGTCACTGAGGCTAAGGCAGTAGAGAAGCAAAGATAATAGCAATGTAAGGTGTGTGTGTGTGTGTGTGTGTGTGTGTGTGTGAGAGAGAGAGAGAGAGAGAGAGAGAGAGAAAAGGAAAGGAAAGACAAAAAACAGATGAATATCTGGTAAAGTCAGATAGTAAGTATATCTTTAACCTACTAAAAGGTGCAAAAAATTTGGGGTTTTTTTTTTTTTTGGTCTCATTTGCAAAGGTCAAAAAGAACCATGTTTAAACAAAATAGAAATGTTCATCTTGAATCTTCCAAACACTTAAGTCTGATGATGAGAAATTTATTGCAGAAGAAGCTGTATTGCTTATGGCACAATAAAAAGCATTTAAAGGTTGGGTACTTCTAACCAAGCATTATAAGGAACCTTATCAGTTCTCTACAAATTTAAGCTAAATTATATTCATTCTGACTGATGGTTTATAAAAGATCCTTTCTTAGCAAAATAAAACTTCACTTTAACCTTGATATTTTCTGGACTTTTGCATTTTTGAATACCCCAAGGTAGTGCATTTAAATCACTCCTTTTATATAAAGTAATATTATAGAGAGGATATTGTTAACATGCTTGTGTTCTAATCCATAAGGCCGGTATTAATAAGACAGAGCATATGAGGGTTTTCAGGTAAGGCAATGATCTCATCTATGAGTCATGGTGCCTCTCTATTACAAACTAAAGTCATACTTTGTGCCCTTTTTTTTTGTCACAGACATACAGCATTAAATTATAAAAAGTCTAAGAAACCTTGAGGCTACAAGGAAAAAAAAGCCTGAATTATGAAAAGAGGCTAGATCACTAACTCTGTGATCAAAGACTTCAGGAGAGTTGCTCAAGATTTGGCCACAGACCAGATCCTTGGTTCAATGAATAGGGGATGCTTGACACTTAATTGAGTTTAAAGAGTAACTTTGTTACAGATGTTGAAATATCAGTTGTGGTTAATTGTAAACAATACAACCAAAGTGTCATTTTTACTTTAAGATATTTCACAGTGTCCCAGTATATGAAGAAATGAATCATGTTTAAATATATTTTAAGTAATTTATATTACTTGTAATCTGTTAACATAAGTGATGAATATTATGTTCTTAAATAAGTAGAAAAGGGCTTTATATTTGAAGGCATTTCAGAGGGAGAGAAGGAAATAGCATCCAGGTAGAAAAGAAGGGGCGTTCAATCCAGAAAACGGTGATGGAACATGCCTTACCATCGAGATCTTTACAGAGACCAACTGCTATTCCAGGCATTCTGAAAACTGCCATTATTTTTTATTTTTTTAAACTTAATTTAATTATGAATTCTTACAAAAAACATATACGCAGTAGACAGCTTGATGAATATTCAGAATCTGAACACATCCATGGAGCCAGCACCAAGCCAGAAATAGACACTGTGAACACCCTAGAAGCACTCCATTTTTGCCCTTAAGTCTTATCTGCTGACTCAGGTGACTGCTTCCCTGTTAGCATAGATTTGTTTGCTATTTTATTTTACTTAATATGAATGGAAGCACATAATATGTTTTCTTTTGTCACCAGCTTCCTTTGGAGAATGTAGGTAGAGACAGTAAATCAGTGAGATAGTCTTTCATGTTCCTCTACCTGTACTCCAATCTTCTGACTTCTGGATAGTTGCTCTAACATGGTCAGTTGTTTCCTAACCTCCTAGAAAGCCACTGGAATGCTTCCAGAATGAAACATCTGCATCTTTCTTCAAGTCTGAAAATAAGAAATAATTATAGAAAGTCTCCATCTATGAAATTAAACGTTAGCATATGAAATCACTGGTCTGTGTACACCAGAAAAATAACTCCTGGATGTCCACTAATGGAATATTGTCTGGCCAGATAGCTTATGAAGCAGTAGAAGAATATTGAATAAGGCAGAAAGAGGTTAAAACAAACGTTTTCATCGACAATATGTAACATGAGCCTATTTTAGGAAAATGCATGTGTGTATATGTGTGTACATATATATACATGTGTGTATGTACACCTAAGTGATAATAGTGCTTATCTTCCAGTCATGGGACTTAAGTGTTTTCTTTTCCTTAAGGGGAGTCTTTTCATCTTTTAAATTCTCTAATTTAGATATTAGAAAGGAGAATTTTTTGTAGCATTTTTCACAATCTTAATATATGTGATAAAATTGGTATACAGGATGCACATTTTAAGACTCTATTACCTATTAATACTTAGCTTTGACTTCTCTCTAGTCTTTACCCTGATATTTAATCAGGTTGATCCCTTACTCCTCTCCTCTGGCCAGTGTCAACAATGATCTCCTTACCTCCAGCACAATCTGCTGTCATCAAAACATCACTCAATCATTTTGATGATCTACCTTAATTCACACATTTTCCTTTGGTTCACAGACCTTTCATATAATTTTCCTACAAATTCATCACTTAAATGTATTCTATCTTGTAACAAAAACTTATTTAAAGGGGATAAATCCTGGTCCAAAATCAAAATGTAGGTTCATTGAGTACAGTTATCAAGTATTTATTTATTTTCATAATCTCTGTAGTATGCATAGTAGAAATAAGGACCCAACTGGCATCTAATAAACTCTTATTGAATTGAGTTGAAATGAATTGGATTAAACTGAAGAAACACTGAGAATCGGTAAACTAATATTTTAAAGTAAATGACAACAAACACTGATGCATAATTCAGAAGTAATTAATATGCTAACTGTGGTAAGCAGTTTTAATGAGGTAGGCTGTTCCTGTAGCTTCTTAGAAATTTTCAAATGTAATTATCCATTATGTAGCTTTTTTTTTTTTTTTTTTTTTTTTTTTTGGATAAACTTCTTGTGTACATTTGCTAGGGCTGCCATGACAAAGTATCAGTGAGGGGTTAAACAATGGAAATGTATTGTCTCACAATTCCAGAGGCTAGAAGTCCCAGATTAATGTGTTGGCAGGGTTAGCTCATTATGAAGCCCAAGAGGGAGAAGCATTCTCTGCTGCTCTCCTGGTCTCTGGTAGTTTGCTAGCAATCATTGCCCTTTGACCTGTAGATACTTTGTTCTGATCACTGCTTTCATATGATGGTCTTCTCCTTCTGTGCTTGCCTGTGCCAAATTTCCCCTTCTTTTTTTTTTTTTAAAGATTTTATTTATTCATTTGACAGATAGAGATCACACAAGTAGGCAGAGAGGCAGGCAGAGAGGGGAGGGGAGAAGCAGGCTCCCCACTGAGCAGAGAGCCCGATGCGGGACTCGATCCCAGGACCCTGGGATCATGACCCGAGCCGAAGGCAGTGGCTTAACCCACTGAGCCACCCAGGCATCCCCAAATTGCCCCTTCTTATAAAGACACAAGTCACATTGGATTGGGGTGCCATCTTAAGTCATTACTGCTACAGTGACCCTATTCCCAAATAAGGTTACATTCTAAAGTACCAGAGGCTAAAATTTCAACATATGAATTTGGCAGGACAGAGCAGGGGGCAGGGAGACACAGTTCAACCTATAACTCTATATATTTGATTCTGTGTTTAGTAACATCCTGACTTCCTTCAAAGACCTAAAAAATATCAGCGAACATAGGCATCTAATCAAAATCAGTTTAAAAATGGATACATCCTGTGACAATAATACAATTTAGAAAATATATAATCACAACTGTCTAGAATGATTCATTCATTCAATGAATATTATCAGTTGTCTACAATGTAGACACTCAAAATTTTCTGAGTCTTGAAGAGCCAGTGGAAAACATAAGGGACACAGGGTCTGCCCTCAAGGAGATTATAGTTCAGTGTCGGGTGGTTAGAGAAGTCCTCATACTGTTCACGTTATAGTGCTTAGATCTTCTTGAAGTAAGTGAGAATTGAATCTCTCCTGAGGGTAGCAATTTCTTCTTCAGTCATTTTAAGTGGATTTAGGTCATTCCTTGATGTCTGTGTAATTCAGAAATCAAAAGGATAGTGTCAACACCCTCTGATTCTCTTCTACCTATAGCTTTCCAGATGATGACTGTTTTTTACCTTCCTTTAGTACTTACCAGTCCTATAAGATCCATGCTCTTTGGCTAAAGGAAATGCTTTACTCTGTTTTGCTCAGCTTTGTTAACATCCTACTCTGTTCCCCAATTCAGTAAAGGCTTTAGCACCTATCTTTGCCCCCTTCTTCTTTCTCTACCTCCATCTGGGAGGATACTGTTGTTTCACCTGTCGTGGGAATAATCCATTAGACAGCTCAGCCTCCTGTATCTTTTATCTTCTCATCTCTAAGAAACTCAACTGTATGGCAAAATTACTTGCCCTCATTTCAGTATCCTAGACCTTGCCATCACTTAGAAATGCCCCATGTCTAACACATTAGGTTCAAATATGCCACTATCTAACAACAAACACCCATTTTCTAGCTCTTCCACTCATTTACTCACACTAAAATATTTCTGTTCTTCTTTGAAACTTTCAGTTTCTTAACCTCTCCTGCTCTCCTCATCTATTAGAACTTGCTTTTCCTTGCCTCCTAAGGTAGCTTCAAAATAACTTGAAATATTTTCTTTTCCATTTTCTTAACTTTCTTGCCCTGTTATCATTGCACCATATTCAAGTGAAAACCCACCAAATCTAGATCAATCTAATTGTGTTCCTTCTACCTCAACCTGGAGGTCCTTAGTTCTGCTGAAGAAAATCTAGTAAGCATCCTGATTGGTGCCATTCTAATATCCAATGTTCTCCAGTCACTGATAGGATTCTTAAGGCTTGCTCTGGATCTTTATTTCCCTAGTGCACTTTGCCTCACATTCTCCATTACTGGCTCATCACTGACCACAGTTCTTCAGGCTCACATCTCTCACATGGAGAAGAAGAAAAAAGATAAACATGGACAAAACATGTCCTGATTCTGAGTTTTATCTCCCACTCCTACTCCCCACCTTCCCAACCTGGCCCTTCTCATGTTCACAGCCACTGTCCTTACCACCGCTGGCTTGCTTGCTTTGCCTCCTTACCTCCTGTGCATTTGCTGGAGCATCCCTAAAAACAAACAAACAAAAATCCCACACAAATTGGGTACCCAAAACAACAGAAATTTATTCTCTCATAGTTTGGAGACTAGAAGTTCTAAATCAAGGTGTCACCAGAGCTAAAGCTTCCTCTACAAACTTGGGGGGGGGCATCCTTTCTTCCCTAGCCCAACTTGTCATTGTTATTGGCAGTCTGGAGATTTCAGACATATGCTTCTGTCATATGTGCTGTTCTGTGTCCAGATTTCTCTCATTCTGTAAGAACACCAGTCATATTGGATTTTGAGCCCATCTTAATTCAGTATGACCTCATCTTAACTTGATCACATCTGCAAAGACCCTATTTCCAAATAAGGTCACTTTATGGGAGTTAGGATTTGAACATTTTTGGGGGGACAAGTCTCAACCCACTACCCCTTCATTGGCTTTATAAATACTTGACCATTTAGGGGCACTGGGTGGCTCAGTGGGTTAAGCCTCTGCCTTCGGCTAAGGTCATGGTCTCAGCATCCTGGGATCGAGCCCCACATCAGGCTCTCTGCTCAGCAGGGAGCATGCTTCCCCCTTTCTCTCTCTGCCTGCCTCTCTGTCTACTTGTGATCTCTCTCTCTGTGTCAAATAAATAAATAAAATCTTTAATATACATATGCATATATGCATATATATGTATGCATATATACTTGACCATTTAAATGAAACCATTCTCACTGAGGTTGTCAAAATTCTTATGGTCCCCAGTTCAGGGGGAAACTTTCAGGGATCATGTGAAAGCATATAGTTCATGGTACTTGGACAGATTGTTGGTCATTTCTTCATCACAGAGGTTCTTCTCTGTGTCTGAGACACTTCAGCTTCTCAACTTTCCTGTTACTGCTCAAGCTGTCATGTATCCTCTTTTCTTCTTTTCCCTCTATCCACAAATGTTGGTTTATCTTGGGGTTCTTCTTAGAATACTCCACACAATATTTCTGTGATGATTCAATCCTTATCTCCAGTTTAGACATTTTTTCTTAAGCTATGAATATTTTCTAACTCCATATTGGACACTCCTGCTTTAGGTATTTTACTCCAAGTCCCCAAAACTGAATTCATTATATCTGCTACCTCCCACAAAATAGGTTCCTTTTCCTGAGTTTCTCATCTCAAAGAACAGTAACACTATTCACCCCTTTGCCAAAAATACAAACCTGGATTTAATCTTTCACTTTTTCTTTTTTCATTCATCATATCAAATCTTAAAATAAAATCCATGTACAACGCTTCTCTGATTCCTATCTACTTTCTTAGCTGTATGCCATTCTCCTATACCCATTTATTTTCACACTGCTGATTTACTTTCTGTTTCTGCTTATTTTGTTTGGTTTGGTTTTGTTCTTTGTCTTTTGTATTTTTTTTCCAAAATACAATAAGTCCTTTTCTATGTCCAGACCTTTGAACTTGCTGTTTTTTCTGACTGGAATTCTTGTCCCCCAGTTACGTGACTAGCTCATTCTTCTCCTTGAGTTCTCAGATTCTGTATATTAGTTAGGATAACCTCAATAATGCGAACACACACACACACATGTTTCTGTCAGCAGAAACACTTGTCATTCACATAAGAGCACTGTGCCAGTTGAATCAGCAATGCTTCCTTCCTGAGCACAGTCATTCAGGATCCCAGGCAGAGGTTAGGTCTGCCGTCTCTCTTTTTTTTTTTTTTTTTAATGTATTTATTTGACAGAGATCACAAGTAGGCAGAGAGGCAGGCAGAGAGGGAGGAGGAAGCAGGCTCCCCGCTGAGCAGAGAGCCCGATGCGGGGCTCAATCCCAGGACCCTGAGACCCTGACCTGGGCCGAAGGCAGGGGCTTAACCCCCTGAGCCACCCAGGCGCCCAGGTCTGCCGTCTCTTACACCTGACTTGAAAGGTGGCTCTGGAGTTTATCTCCATTCCTACAGAGGATAAGGGAAGGGGATGAAGGAGAGTAAGTTGGAGATTTTTATGGGCCATTCCTGGGAGTGACCATATCCTAATGGCAGTGACCCAGACTCCAGGGGGTGCATGCTGTGAGGGGGGCTCAGGAGGCACCCTAAAACAACACCCATGCTCCGGCTCACAGTTCTGTAGGTCAGAGGTTTGCGTAGGTTTGGCTGGGCCACTAATTAGGGTCTCACTAGGGAAAAATCAAGAAATTGGACCGTTCAGGCTCTGATCTGGAGGCTCTGGGAAAGCCTGCAGGTCTAAGCTCATTCAGGCTGGGGGTAGAATTTGATTCCTTGTAGGCTAGTGCTGTCAGCCAGGGGCTGCTCAACTTGTAGAGCCTCTCATGTGGCCCCCTCCACCTCCGCAGCAAGAAACTTTTTTGCATCAAATCCCCTTCAGGCTTAGAATCTCTCTGACTTCTGGTACCACCTGGAGAAAACTTTGTTTACAGTTAGATTGGACACACCAGGGTTGGCCTCTTTTTTCTATATAAGGTAATCCTGGGACCCATAGCTCATCACAGTCCCAGCTTCTACCCACACTCAAGGGGGAGAAATTTGTGCAGGGCTCAGAAGCAGAATCATGTAGGTGCTAAGCCCTGGTTTCCTGTTAAACCAGAAATAGTACTACCTCAGCACCTAGTGGGAGAATTAAATGTGGTAATACATGTAAAAAAATGGTGATTGTGGTGCTCACGGCTCTTTCAGAACGTAGCAAATGATCAACATGTTCTGCTAATTGTAGAAATGCTCAAATTATTGTTACATCATGAAAAAGATTCTAAATGCAAAGAGTCCTCTTCAAACATGTCACTCAACTACGTAGCGTATGTAATTTAGAAAATACTTGTTGAGCATCTACTAGATACGGGGTTGGAAGTTACATAACTAAGACATTTTTGGTTTTCCTCCAACCATTCCCAGTTCAATTGCTGAGACAGAAATAGGCACAACGAAATACAATGCTGTCCAGTCCGTGGTGAGTTCTCTCACAGATGTGAGAACAAAGGGGGAAGTACTCAAGAGGATAAAGTGTCACCAGAGGAAGTGACTTTTTGCAGGCTTTCAAGGAAAGTTTCAGAACTGGGAATCAGGCAAGCCTGAGGACGGAAGAGTCCATGGCACAGTGCTGTCCATGTGTGTTCCACAAAAATTAGAGGGCCTAGCTTGATCTGACTGAGTGCCTGGGTAGCTGGTCAGGAGCCATGAAAGGGGAGGTAAGAGTCAACTTGTCAAAGGTGCTGAAAGGTATGTTGGGATGTTTGAACTTTGTTCTGAGGCAGTGGGGGACCATTGAAGGATTTATAGTAATGATATTGCATGAACGAATCAGTGTTTTGGAAAATAAATAATTGAAGTAATGGCATTAGTCCCAAATAGTCATGGCTGAACCTACACAGCTGTTGTCTCCATTCATAGGTGAAAAAGCAAGTAGGTTAGAACTTTAAATGCGGGAAGCTAGTTGGACTTAGCGAGCGATACAGATGGCAAAGGATGAGCAAAAGAGGAGAGAAAAGCATTATGTTTATTTGTTAACAGCTCTATTGTATTATATTTCTGTGCATTAGTCAGTGTAAAATCAAATCTACTTATTTTAAATCCTTTTAAATGGTGTTTAAATATTTCCTGATGACACAGTCTACTAAAGTATTTACCCTTGGTGCAGATTTCCATTAACCTTATTGCAGATACTAAGCCTAAAATTGTGTATTTTTAGGGTCCTTGATTATGGAGTAAAGCCCAGTGACATCATTATAAAACTATATCTGGATACGATTTAGTGTCATTGTCTTTCTATCTGATTTAGGAAATTCAGCAAACTACAGGAGAGTACCACTATTAACAAACCCTACGTTCTCAGGTTTTTAGGGTGCCCTTTCTCTAAAAATAAAGGCAGAGAGGGATTACTTCTAAAGGAAAAGGGAAACTTCTAAAGTCATAAGCAAAAAAGGGAAGTGCCCAGTATAGAGACATCAGTGATATTTGGCGAATTTAGTTATATTGGATATATAAAAACAATGAAGGAGTCAGAGATTAAATTCAAAGTAGTCTTTCCTCATACCTTACTTTTCTCAAATTTTTTATTATTTTCTGAGAATCTATATGACTCTTTCAGTTCCCTAAAGAATAAAATTTGCTTCATATTTTTATAAATTACTTTCAAGATAGTATCTTTGTATCACAGATACAAACAATTAATTACCAGGAAAGCTTAGGTTACTTTTAGTAAAAGAAAGACTCAATAATAAAACCAGAAGGAATTTTTTTTTCCATTCACCTAAGTACTTAATAGCTATCTTACACTGGAAATGTCTTGTATGATACATTGGATTTTATCCATCACAAAATTTGAATGCTTTAAAGGCAGCAATTATTATTCATTCTTCATTTTACAAAGTAAATATACTTATGAATCCTGAATCTTTTAACTGCAAGTAGTAGAAATCCAACAATTTCAATTTTATGTCTGGAATGGGGGAACTATTCTGTATTATAACATGCGGGCTTTCTTCATGGACTGGAGAACACAATTAGCAGCAACTCTGAGTTGTTTTTTTTTTTTTTAAGATTTTATTTATTCATTTGACAGGCAGAGATCACAACCAGGCAGAGAGGCAGGCAGAGAGAGAGAGAGAAAGATGCAAGCTCTCCGCCGCGCAGAAAGCCCGATGCGGGGCTTGATCCCAGGACCCCGGGATCATGACCTGAGCCGAAGGCAGAGGCTTTAACCCACTGAGCCACCCAGGCGCCCCGCAACTCTGAGTTCTTACCCCACGGCTGGACAGCCTCCTCAACTCCATACTGAAAAACATTAAGGAAAGATGCTGATAGTTCCATTTTGGATCATATGTCCATCTTTGGTGCTAGAAAGGCAGAATCTGCCTACGAGAAGAAAAGAAAGAAAAATATAGCCTCTGAAGAAATTGTTATGAGCACCACTCCAAATGTTGGCTGTTATAATTACAAAATTTGGCTCATTTGTTAAATTTACAAATATTAGAATCTGCCAACAAAGCCTCAACCTTACTTACATATAGATTTTTTTCCTTCGAATGTGTTTTATAAATATGTATACAAGGAAGTCACCCAACTCTGAGGTCCATCCATGTTCTTTCTTTTGAGAATTTCCCTGAAATTTTACCTATTTTCTTAAAATTGAATCTCTGTTTTGTTGATTTATTTTCTCCCATTGTTGAAACCCTCAAATCTGTCTGTGTATAGCTTCTTTTCCAAAATAAGAAATGAATGTTTAGAATATTCCTCTGCCATTTTTGTTTGGTCACCATTTATTCCTTGATTTTTTTTTTGAGTGTATATTTAAATTCCAGTTAGTTAACATACAATGTAACATTAGTTTCAGGTATAGAATCTAGTGATTTGGGACGCCTGGGTGGCTCAGTTGGTTAAGCGGCTGCCTTTGGCTCAGGTCATGATCCCAGCATCCTGGGATCGAGTCCCACTTGGGCTCCTTGCTCAGCAGTGAGCCTGCTTCTCCCTCTGCCTCTGCCTGCCACTCTGTCTGTCTGTGCTTGCTTCTGCACTCTTCTCTCTATCTGACAAATAAATAAATAAAATCTTTAAAAAAAAATTTAGAATCTAGTGATTTATCACTTACATGCAATACCCTGTGCTCATCACAGTAAGTGCCCTCCTTCATTCCTTGATTTTTATCATCTGCTTCAGAACATCATTCCAGAGCCCTCCTAATGCCATTAGCAATGCATTGTATCCATGATATTATTTTTGTAGCTAAAGTCTAAATAGTGTAGCGTACACGCCTTATCTCCATTCATCCATGTTTATTCAAAACATATATTTAAAAATATCACCTATTATTTTTCCAGCACAAAAAGAATTGCTGAAGATTGAGTTATAAATTGTCTTACCTTTTGTTTCAGTCAGCTGCTTTAAATCTAGTAGGGTATATAACCAAAAAAGAGTAATAAGTAACTTTCCAAACATCTTGCTGACTTTTACATTTTATTATGCTTGAAGTTATTCCAAGATTACTGATTTTTCTGATCATATACATGTATACATGCCAATAAAATAAAATAAAATGAAGTAAAATATAAATGAAAAAGTCTAATAAACATCAATAAAAGACTAGTTAAACAAGTTATGGCTAATAACTAATATGCACCCTGGGTATATTACATGCTCATTTAATAGAATGAGTGCTCTTTACCAAAAAGTTAGCATCTTCATTTTAAAAAAGTGTATCGTGGGACACCTGGGTGGCTCAGTGTGTTAAGCCTCTGCCTTCGGCTCAGGTCATGATCTCAGGGTCCTGGGATCGAGCCCCACATTGGGCTCTCTGCTTGGCGGGGAGCCTGCTTCCTCCTCTCTCTCTGCCTGCCTCTCTGCCTACTTGTGATCTCTTTCTCTCTAGTAAATAAATAAAATCTTTTTTTAAAAAGTGCATCATAAAGTACTGTACTGGTGTAGAAAAGTATATTTTATAGTCCACTAACATTTGCATATTTGGTTATATACTTTGACTTCTTATGGATGTATACATAATGTGTAATAATTGCTAAGCTCCTAGAAGAGAACTGGATAACTTGGGAACAAGGGTAGAGGGATTGATTTTCATGTGAGCTCTTTTATATCTTTTATATTTTGTACCATGCCTATTTATTCATGTGTTATCCATTCAAAATTAAGTATAATTTAAAAATGAGATTATTACAATGGTAAATTCCATGTACAAAAGAAAATTTAGGAAAAATCAAAAATTGTCCACAATTTTACCCACTGGAGGTGATTACTAATTATATTTTGACTTGTATATTCAGCATCCTCTGATCTTTTTTTGTTGATGCAGATATGCACATACAGTTTGGGCTAGACTGTTTTATAATCTTTTACCACTCTATAATATATAGTGATCAAATCACCAAATTCATACTAAATTATTTTCTAAATCATGCTTTAAGTACTGGACAGTATGTTAAAGTATTTCACAATATGTTTAAGGAAAACATTATAATAATTGGATTATTTATCATTTTTTTCTGTTATGAACAGTACTATAATTTTAACAGCTTTTTAGATAATATTTTGTGTATGTGCATTTCTAATTCCTTAAAATTAATTCTCTAAATGTTTTTGTTCATTATTTAAAGGGTTATAGTCTTCTTCCTACTTTCTAACTATTTTTTAATATACATTAGAAATACTTAACATTTGCATGGAAGCTATATTATAACTCTTATTTCCCATTTTTGTAATTTTTTTTACTTCATTTATGGTGTTTTGTGTTTTTTTTAAGATTTTTATTTTATTTATTTGACAGACAGAGATCATAAGTAGGCAGAGAGGCAGGCAGAGAGAGGGGAGGCAGGCTCCCTATTGAGCAGAGAGCCCGATGTTGGGCTCGATCGGATCATGACCTGAGCTGAAGGCAGAGGCTTAACCCACTGAGCCACCCAGGCACCCCTATTTATGGTATTTTCTTAAAAGATAGTTTATTTACTTATTTTAGAGGGAGAGAGACAGCATGAACAGCAAGGTGAGGATAGAATCTCAAGCAGACTCCACACTGAGCGTGGGGCCTGAGGTGGAGCTTGACTTCATGACCCTGAGATCATGACCTGAGCCAAAACCAAAAGTTGGTTGCTTGACTGACTGTGCCACCCAGGTGGCCCAGTCATGGTGGTTTTTAAATGAAGTTATTTGGCTAAAACTTGTAGTCAAATCTAGAAATACTTTCCTTCATAGTTTCTTCCTTAGATAGAAAAAACTTAAGTAGGGGCACCTGGGTGGCTCAGTGGGTTAAGCCTCTGCCTTCAGCTCAGGTCATGATCTCAGGGTCCTGGGATCGAGCCCCGAATCTGGCTCTCTGCTCAGCAGGGAGCCTGCTTCCCCCACCCCCTCTGCCTACCTCTCTGCCTACTTGTGATCTCTCTCTCTGTGTCAAATAAATAAAATAAAATAAAATAAAGAAAAACTTAAGTAGATTTTTCTGACCCTCAAGAACAGATGGATATCTCCTGATATTTTCTTGGTGATAATTTATATTTGCAAAATATTTTCACATGTACCAGCTCCAATTAAGTCTTTAAATCACCCAGTGATGTATAAAGGCTAAACAACTTTATTCCCTTTTGGTAGATAAGGAGATAGAGATTCAGAATTGACTTGCCTGGAATCATAAAGCTAGTTAATGGCACAGCTAGGATTAGAATTTTGTTACTCTGATAATTTTCTGAATCCCAAATCCCGAATCTCAACTAGATGAGCTTAAATGAAAAGAACGATGGGGGAAATGTCATTACGTTATTAATAACATTCAGCAGTGTCAAAATATTAATACAACATTCATATCTTCATCACATTATCAATGTATTCTTAAAGACAACATGTCAATTAAAATGTCTCATTCAAATGTTAGCTTTAAGTTTTTAAAAATTTAAAGGAAGCCTGATTTTAAATGGGAACTGTCTCATATTGTACAGTCATAAATGGAAGAGACAGATGCAGAAAATATAGGTCTGCAGAGTGTAGTATTGATAGGAGAAGGCTATTTCTTTAAAGTCAGTAATGAAAAGTTCTTCAATGTAAACTGTAATTTTTAAAACTGCACCACTGCGTGACCACATAGCTTCCTGGTTTCAATTAACTACAGGCATGAAAAAATAATCTCTCCTTTTAATCTACTCACAGCAATGGTAGTTTGCTAGAGCTGCCATGAAAAAATATCAGACTGGGTGGCTTAAGTCACAGGAATTTATTTTCTCACAGTCCTGGAGGCTAGAAGTCCCAGATCAAGGTGTCAGCAGGTTTGGTTTCTCCTGAGGCCCCTTTCCTTGGCTTGCAGATGGCCGCCTTCTGGCCATGTCCTCACATGTCTTTCCTCTGTGCATGGACATCCCTGGTGTCTTTCTGTGTCCAACTTTCCTATTCTTATAAAGACACTGGTCAAATTGGGTTAGGGCCAACACTCTGGGCTTCATTTTAACTTAATCCTCTCTTTAAAGACCCTATCTCCACATACAGCCACATTCTGAGATACCGGGAGTTATGGGTTCAATGTATGAATTTTGGAGGGCTACACACCAGCCCGTAACAGTAGGTATGCTTTACACTAATTTACGACTGTGCAATAAAATACTGAAAATTGAACATTTATTTGTGCATTCATTCATTCATTCCTTTTGAAGAATAAATCCTAAAGAATATTAGAACAAAATATTTTCAAGAATGCTCATTTGTGGCTCTTTCATTCATTTACTTATGCTTTCATCTATCCATTCATGTATCTTTATTGATAATTCTGAGGCTGGGACAATACAAGAGTTTGATTTAGGACCATTCCCGGGTATGTAGACATATGTAGTTTACCATTTTCCTCTCCACATTCCCACCTCTCATATCATTTAGCATTCTTTACTAGCATTTCTGGTTGGCTGAGTAGTCTTCCCACTAGATTGAGGTCCCTGGGGGCAGGAAGTGTATCTTTCATCTTCTTTCCTGGAAAAAGAGAAGGGCATATGCATCGAGTAGGAGAACAATAAAAATCATTTCAGAATGAAGGGACAAAGGAATTTTTTCATTTATGTAAAAATTCTGTGTTATTTGGAGAAATTGCCAGAATGCCAAACTGGTACTCAGAGAGATGTTCAGAGACAGAGTAATTTATCTGAGACTGACAGCCAGACCGAAGTTGATTGGTATCAGAGAAGTGACATGCGTCTCAGTGCTTGACATACGTCATGTGAATATTTGCATACTCTTTCTCTGTATTGCACACAGACTACTGCAAAACTCATAACCACACAATTGCTACACAGTCCCTGAGAGGCGCTATCCCAAAGCCACAAATATAGACTCAGTTGACTATATTAAAGTATAATAAATGTTGATCAGCTTTTTAAACATGACAAGTAGTGGTGTAATTAACTTCCATATAACCACAAGCAAAATATTGACACATATTTTCAAAATAAAACTCTTGGGGCACCTGGGTGGCTCAGTGGGTTAAGCCTCTCCCTTAGGCTCAGGTCATGGTCTCAGAGTCTTGGGATCGAGACCCATGTCGGGCTCTCTGCTCAGCGAGGAGCCTGCTTCCCCCTCTCTCTCTCTGCCTGCCTCTCTGCCTACTTGTGATCTCTCTCTCTCCCTCTCTCTGTCAAATAAATAAATAAAATCTTTAAAATAAAAAAAAATAAAATTCTTGCTTATCCTGGATGGAAAACTTCAGAGAAGTTATGAATGACTCAAGACTTAGATGAAGGCATCCTGCTTGCTTGACTAAAAATCCCATTCCTGTGTTTACTGTACTTCCCAGTTGCATTCAAACCTTGAACAGGAGAAAAAGACTTTTGAGTCAGAAAAAAAAATCCAATAGAGTTTAAGAAAGTTTGTCTTCCATATCCCAACTTTTAAAGGCTATTTTGCAAAGATGATATTGTTGCATTGCCCTCCATATTTTTTTTCACTGTGTTGTGGAAATGTATACAAGTCCAGCTACTCCTAAGGATATGCTACCAAATATGCATGTATTTGAATATCTATTTCATGTATGGAGATTAGAAAGTCACTTTCTGCCACTTGTGTAGCTCTATTATGCAAAAATCAAGAGGATGCTGGTCATAAATTCTATTAGGTTGGAACTCTGGGTGTTGAAAAGACTATATAGATAATTTTAAGAGATTTTTCCCTCTCAGCTGAATCACTGCTATCAAGTTAAGCTTGGTTTTTAAAATATAAATCAAATAAATGTTTTCCATAATGCTATATACCTTTACTATAAACTGAACTCCAACAAACTTTTGAGTTAACATTTCTAAAATTCAGCATCTGTAGAATTCTTCCACTTGGGGGGCAGGCATTTTATAAATTATAGTTGGCTTCCTTTTTGAAATTTTTTGTTTTGATGAGAGCTATAGTCAACTCTATCACTGTAAAGAAATGTGCTACCTTAAAAGATGTGCCTAAATAGAATTAGCTCATAAATAGTTACATTGAGCAAACATTAATAAAAGTATTTCAAAGAGGAGGATTTCAGAGTATAATTAAGGAAATAAAAATCTTGTAAAATTACCACTGTGAAAGGTCTAATTAAAGTTTGTTATAATTTCAGTGACAGTGAGGCTATTCACCAAATATAAAAAGACAGAGAGATGTTTGTTCTAAGATAAATTAAATGGGTATATATGTATTTCTCTTCATCTGATGGGTATAGTAGCCTAAGTAAACAAATACCTGAGTCGTATGTTATCAGTTCTTTCATGACTTATTTGTATATGTGATTTACTGTGAAATATTATAAAAACTGAAGAGCCTGGAAATGTGAGCATTTGGAGGGCTAATAGTAAGACATGGATACTAATCCTACATTATTTTCAATTTTGTGTTTTTACGTATTTTGGTGCAAATATTCTCATTGTAATTTGTTGTTGATCAGTGAAACTTCAGTTCTTCGTAGATTAGTTGTTCTTATAAGTAATTCCATTCCTATCATAGGATATACACTATAATTTGTAATTTTGCACAGATATTCTCCTCAAACCATTTACCATTTTATATTAAGATTATTGAAACTATAGAAATTAAAGTGCTTTAGAATCATTAGTACCTCATAAGTATCCTTACCAGATAAAACACAGGATCTCTGAAATTTGGAAAACATAACCCAGAGCAATGGGTAGTTTAAAAGAAAATATCTTGTATGCATCTTGTTATCTGCTATATCTTAGCATATAAATCACATAATAGATGCACATGGCAGATACTCAGCAAATACTCATGGAGTGAATAAATAAAGAAATGACAAAAAAGCTATATTTGTGTATATTAAATCAAATATATATGCTTCCTTTCACAAGAAATTGTATGTTTTGGACTTAGCTAAAAATATATATCCTAGTTAAAAAAATATATCCTGTGTTTTACATAATTACATGATAAACATTTTAAAAGTATATCATTCCCGGTATTTATGAGCATTAATTAATAGGAATCACATCTAAATATAAAGAATCAGGCTCTGCTGTTTTTGATAATGGTTTAAAATTGTTGATTTCTTACCTGTGTGATAAACTCTTCTTTATGAAATATGTTTATGATTATTTATCTTATCTTCACAACAATTACAGGGAGAGATGTTACACATGATATAAATTCCTTTTAATGAGATGAAGAAACGGGGTCTGAAACTTCAGTAACTCAATCATGTTCACCCTAATCAACACTCTAAACTCAAAACCAGGTCCTTGGTGATGTTTTCTGTCTCTCTCTCTCTCTCTCTCTCTCTCCTTTTTTTTGGTTTCCTTTCTCTATAGTGTCATCCAGTTGTATTTAAGGTTTTTGCCTGTCTGCTTTTGTAATGGGTCTTAGCTCTACACATTAGCAACTGAATGAAAGAAAGACAGAAAGATAGAAAGACAGAAAGAAAGAAAGAAAGAAAGGAAGGAAGGAAGAAATTTATTATATGGTTATTAGCCAAACTCCGAGCTCAGAGCAGCTACTCCCCATTTTATTGGTGAAACCCATGATAGCCATCTCATGTTGGGTGAGAGCTTCTTATTCCAGTGTTGGCAATTTTAAGGAATTGGAAATGTGAGGAAAATGTTTGCTTTTCATTTTGTACTATTTTATACTCTACTAGCTTAATCTTTTACCGTGTGCCTACATTTAGTTACCCCCTAAATCTAAAAAAACAAAAACTAGCTTCATGAAAAAATTAGAAGAATGCAAATCATTATATAAATTAGGGCATAACCATGTTTATTAACATTATTTTTTTAAGATTTATTAATTTATTTTAGGGAAAGAGAGTGCCTGAGCAGGAGGAAGGGCTTAAGTGGGGAGGAGGAAAGGACTCTTTAGTGGGGAGGCAGACTCCATGATGAAAGAGTAGCCTGTGGGACTTGATCTCAGGACCCTGAAATCATTACCTGAGCTGAAACAAAGAGCCAGACGCTCAACAGACTGAGCCACCCAGGTGTCCCTAACGTTATTTTTAATTAACACATACATAACACTCTTCTCTATTAAGCATTGTTATAAGTGATTTACATCTAAATGTAACATTCATGTATATTTCTGCTATGTTAGGTGGAGCCAGGCAATTCTGGATTCCAACATATTGTCTTGCATCAGTATCATTATACCATATTAACTAGTGAAAATACTTAATGTGTCACCGTATCTGTCTATCCCTCTATCTCTCTTACTACTCAAATGAAGTTTTGTTATTTTCTCTCCTCAAGGCCAATGACAATATCTTACTCTAATTTGTGGGTTTTTTTTTTTCAGTTTTTCTTTGGTTTTTATTTGTTTTGAGCAGTCTTTGAGAGGGAATGGAGAGATTGTTGGTTTGGGGTTATACAAAAAGACAAAAAAGATCCAGCTCTCCTGTCTCTATCACCTATAAAGTATACCAATTTTCACTTTCCTCTCCTGAATCAATGCTGTAAAGACATTTTCCATCTAACAAACATACAGAGTCTTGGGGCAACTGGGTGGCTCACTTGGCTAAGCGTCAGTCTTGATTTTGGCTCAGGTCATGATCTCATGGTGAGGGGGTGGAACCAGCTCTATGCTCAGTGTGGAGTCTGCTTGTCCCTCTCTGTCTGCTCCTCCCCTGCCCCCACACTCTCTTGCTCCCTCAAATAAATAAATAAAATCTTTAAAAAAGAAAAAAGAAGCATACAGTGCCCCAAACTATAAATTTGATACAGTGAGCTGCTATTGATTATACCCTGAAGTGGATATAGATTAAGGGATGATGGATGGATGGATGGATGGGTGGATGGGTGGATGGATGGATGGATAGATATAGACATAGATATACTTATGTCAAATTTTCCCAGACCTCATGTATCTGTATATATAATAAGCCTCGTTAGTTTTAATACTCATATTTTACTTGCTCATCACCCTTACCTGCTAGTAGATCTCTGCCTTCTGCAAACTAATCCTCATGCATTTCTGCGGAGTCATGTGGGTTTTCTCACATGCACTTAGGATCAAAAGAGACACCAGTTGTCCAAGCGTCACAGTAACTCATATCCATGCCCTTACTCTGGTTAAACATCCTCATCTCTGAGTATCAGAAGCAAATGTTCCCATATCTTTCCCATATCTTACCCAGCTTATAACACAAACAGTCTTCTGTCAGGCCATCTCATGAGCTGTCCTGAAATTCACAGATATATCTGAATCTAGAGTACACCTAAATTTGTTCCTTCCTTCCTTGACTGCCAAACTTGCTCCTTGTGCTAGGAATGCTAGTTTCCAGTTCTCATGCAAAGTAGATTGGCCAACAACTCTGTAATATACACCAAGAGAAATCTACATATACCTTATACTCAAGATGAGGTCCTCTTTTTATGAGGGACCACAGATGTTATATTAGAGTAAAAGGGTGAATGATTGGAGGGGAATTTTTATTTGTTTAAAGAATTGACTCATATGATTGTGGGGGTTGGCAAATCTAAAATCTGAAATCTGTAGGTCTGCTTAGCAAGTAGGAGATCCAACCTACAGTCTTGAGTCCAAAATCTGCAGGACACAACCAGCAGGCTAGAAACAGACAGAATTTCTGTGATTTAGCCTTAAGGCAGTATTCCTTCTTACGTGGGATACATCATCAGCCTTTGCTCTTAGGGCCTTCAACTGATTGGATGAGGCCCACCCCATGATGGAGAGTAATCTTCTTTACTTAAAGTCAACAGATTATTAAGTATTAATCACAGCAACATCTAGACTAGTGTTTGTCCAAACAAGTGGACATCACAGGCCAGCAAGGTAGATACATAATTTAACCATCACAGACCTATTATTCTATTTATAATCATCAGTAAGATATTATTTCAGAAATAAAAAGTTAGACACTATCATAGTGTGAACACTTATAATACAAGTATTTTTCCTGGAGGAATGTCAACAGACCTTTCTTTGAAAATTACTGTTTTAAAAGAGAAAAGCCTGTCATTTTATGGAAATGACTCCAGGATAGACAATTCAGTAAGTCTTATAATGGGCCAGAATACTTCTAGCTGTGACACTGAAGACTCCTTCAACTTCTATAAACACAGTGGTTGCTTACGATGCATTGCATTTTCACAGGTTGATGTAAAAGCATAATCTTAATAGGATATTTATTTATACCCTAACATTACAATTTAAGTTGAGAATCCATTGTGTTCATTTTACACATTCCCTTCTTATATGCAGGAACAATTTTCTCAGCATATCATTATCACACAGAGCATATCTGAGCATATCATATCACACAGTGTCCAATATAGGGCTAAGTTAGAAAAGCATTAAATTAATATTTAAGAATAGGTAATGGGTCTTCAATGAAAACCATTCTCATGTGATCCTTTACTAAGCTAGCAGTGCAGGGTATGAACTGGGTGGAGTCCCCTTTGAAGTAATGGTCTGGCCATGGGCACCTCCAGCCTCTAGGCTGTACTGTTTTGGAGGGAATTCAGGTGGCTTCTGACCCTCATATAGAGTCTTACACAGCTGATCTCTTTGAGCTGGAATTTTATTATCTGTACATTGGGAATAACAGTACTTGTTTCAGAGTTATTTTGCGACTTAAAATAAATGAGAG
>ML104677.1:11070-22973 GCA_003697995.1 Taxidea taxus jeffersonii | reverse complement strand
TCTCTCACTCTCTCTCTCTCAAATAGATAAATAAAATATTTTTTTAAAAATCTTGGAAGAATGCACGAGAAACTATTAAGTGGTTACCAGTAGGGTGGGGAAGGAAAGGCAGGTGGAGGACAGGATGGAAGTGAAACTTCACTGTAGGCAACTTTTTTTTTTTAAGATTTTTATTTATTTATTTAACACAGAAAGAGAGAGAGAGAGAGAGAGAGTGAGAGGGAATGCAAGCAGAGGGAGTGGTAGAGGTAGAAGCAGGCTCCCTGCTGAGCAGGGAGCTCGATGATGTGGGCTCATCAGGAGCCTAGGATCATGACCTGAGCCAAAGGCAGATGCTTAATGACAGAGCCACCCAGGCGCCCCTCACTGTATGCATCTTATGTTGCTTAAGTTTTTAACTATGTGCACAAAGTTTTAATCTAAAAAAAAATGAAAACCACTAATTTGACTTAAGTGTATATTTTCATTGCTAAATTGCTTGTACTTTTGCCCTTACATTTCATTTTAAAATAGTGTAGTCTTTTAAGCACTACGAAAGACCAACCTGGTTAAATACTTAATGCCATCGGTGATGCTATTGTATTCAGCGAGTTTGGGGTGGAACTTATTTCTACCATCAAAACAGCCCTTTCTGGGGCGCCTGGGTGGCTCAGTGGATTAAAGCCTCTGCCTTCGGCTCAGGTCATGATCTCAGGGTCCTGGGATAGAGCCCCACATCGGGCTTTCTGCTCCGAGGGGAGCCTGCTTCCTCCTCTCTCTCTGCCTACTTGTGATCTCTGTCAAATAAAAAACAAAACAAAACAAAAAAACAGCCCTTTCTGCTTCCAATTTGGCTTCTGTCCATCAGAACAGTAACATGATTTTCACCCATCAGTCCCTACTTAAAAAGCCTTCTTTTTTTTTTTTTTTGCCTAAATGAAGATTCTCACCCCTTAGCCTGGGATTAGACCCCTGAACAATCTAGCCTTGTTCACTTATCTCCCACTGCTCCCACTCATGGTTTCTTCGATTTTGCCATTTTGTTCTGTTCAGTGATCAAACATTCCTCAATCTCCCTTCACGGAGTGCCTTCCGCCATATGCTCTTCGCCTATTTTTCCTGTAGGGCCTAACTCAAGTCTCGCTGCCCCTCCCCACTCCTCATCCCATGCTGGTTCTCTTTGACTCCCTATAGCACATTTTATCATTGGCACTTAGAATATGCCACTTTTCACACATTATTCCTTTTTCAAAAATTTTCCAAATGGTGACATCATAGGAAAAGACTAAAAGTAGGTGTAGAGGGCACAACTGATTCAGATTTTCTTTTACCCACGTAGCCAATATCCCTTTTAGATTGGAAGCCCTTTGTACTTTTACCAATTTATTTCATGGTTTGTAAGACAATTTTCTGTACAAAGTACATGATTAATAAACATTATCGGTGTTGATAAAAATGACCATGAAATGGCCAGGGCAGAAAAGCCTGCCTTGAAATGTATGTTTTGACCTCTCTCATGAGATCAAAGAAAATCAATTTTGGGGGGTGCCTAGGTGGCTCAGTCAGTTAAGTATCTCCTTCCATTCAGGTCATGATCTCAGGATCCTGGGATTGAGCCCCGTGTGTGTTTCTCCCTTTGCCCCTCAGCCTTCTCTTGCTTGTGCTTTGTCTCTCAAATAAATAAAATCTTTTTTTTAAAATCTATTTTGCAGGCACCTCTAGAGATCAATAGTCTCATCACAAACTGTTTTCAAGAACTACCCTTCTCTGGGTTCTCTTCCCAGACCTATCTTCCTTGACTTTTGCTTTATTCTCTTGCTCACCTAAACTGATCCATTCAGTTTGCGTTGAGTTGGTTGGCACTTTGAAGATACTTGATAAAATGCAGTGTACCCATGCAATGGAATATTACTTGGTTATAAAAAGAAATGAGGTACTGATAGAAGCTGTAACCCAGATGAACCTTGAAAACAGACTAAGTGAAAGAAGCCAGATACAAAGTCCACATGATTCTACATACAATTCCCTTCATATAAAGGTCCAAGATAGTTCTATCTATAGAACAGAAACTAGACTAATGATTGCTTGAGCTAGGAAGTGTTGAGGGCGTAGTAACCAAAAGGTACAAGGTTTCCTTCTGAGTTGCTTAAGATATTCTTAAATTGACTGTGGGGATGCTTACACTGACCTGTGAAAATACTAAACACCATTGAATTATTTACTTTAAATGGATGAATGTTATTATATGTAAATTAACTTAATAAAGCTGCTTTTATTCTTCTTTCAATATTTTATTTATCTGGGTGCCAGGTGGCTCAGTGGGTTAAGCCTCTGCCTTTGGCTTGGGTTCTGATCTCAGTGTCCTGGAATCGAGCCCCACGTTGGGCTCTCTGCTCAGCAGGGAGCCTGCATTCCCCCCCCCCCCGCCACCTGCCTCTCTGCCTGCTTGTGATCTGTCTGTCAAATAAATAAATTCTTTAAAAAAAAGGTTTTATTTATGGGGGGGAGGGGCTCAGAAGGAGAGGGAGAAGCAGCTCCCGGGAGCCTCATCAAAGTGGTGGGGGAAGGAGGGTGGATCCCAGGACCCTGGGATCACAACCTGAGCCGATGGCAGACACTTCATCGACTGAGCCAGCCAGAAGCCCTTGAATCTAGTATTTTATCATGAAATACATGACACCCTTACAGGGTAAATAGACAAAGCCATCTATTACATCCAAAAGGCTAATGATGTGTTTAACGATTCCATTTGAGTCTCTCTGGGACCTGTTTTTTAGATGGTACCATTCTCATTCCTGAGCCATCTCACCATAAGGCAGATCAGGGGTAGGAAAGCCAAGAACCAAATGCTTCCCCCTTCTAACCTCCAAGTATGTTTGCCCGTGTCTCATTAGAACCTTGATGTCCTCTGTCCTCATTACACTTGTTGTGACAATGACCCATGAACATGTCTAGTACATTTTACAGCTCTGTGCTTTGGCTCACCTGGTATGAAGCCCTTTTCCTCCCTTCCATCCTTTAGGACTGAACTCAAAGTTCTCATGAAACAACCCAATCCTTAAGGTCCAGAGTATACAACTGGTCTATCCTTTGGGCAGGCTCCCATTCTATGTAACTTGTACACATTTTCCATCATCTTGTATTAACAGTTAATGGTTTCACAAATGCATCTCTCTTAAGATTGAAGGGCAGTTAAGAGGACCACTTTTATATTTTTATTTTAACATCTTCTTGGCTAAGGGTGTTAGAGATAATTCAGTAACTTGATAAAAAATGTTTATGAACCATCTCATTAGATGAACAAGTTACAATAGCATATGTATCTGAAGGACACATAGTACTTCCCTCTAAACCAGCTCTCATGGGCACATGGCACACACCAGCAGAGTGCCTGAAGGTCCAGGTAGGGTTTTAGAGCCAGTGGATACACAAAAAATAGACGAGATAGAGTGAGGACAGGGCCATTCCAGGATACTTTCTCTTTGTGCTGGGTTCAGGTAGGTAGGTCAGTTACCAAACAAAGGATGATTTGAGGGGCTTTAAAAAAGTTTTCAATGGACAACTGACTTATCACTACTATTAGTGGCTTATCCAACTCCATCTTTTCTCAAAAGGCAAAGCGGTCTGGGAGAGTAGCGTGGTTTTGCAACACATGGCCAGCTGAATGCAAACTGGTGAATGCATAGAATAGTGCAATGAACCAGCAAATTCTTGGATGCTGTGTCACCGGGGCATTCTGAGCAAGCAAAAGTGAAGAGAAAGATTAGAACCCAGAAAGGAAGCAACAGGAGAGAAGGAGGTGCTCAAAGAGAAGTGAAGTATGAGCTAACTTCACAGGTTTACCTGGTGCTGGCAGGACTCAGACCTGCAGCAGGATGACTGGTAGCAGAGAAAGAGGTATTTGCCACCACATTGCCAGAATGCAGACAGGGAATGTAGGGCTGTCATTAATTATGGCAGAAGTTAGGGTGAGGGAGAGAAAGAAACCAACAGGAAATATCATCAGGGATTAAGAAGAAAATAGCCAACTGTGGAACAGCTGAGACCAGTGAAGCAATTCAGATATTCATGTGACTGTAGACAGGGCATGAAACAATCAGAAGGCAAAGGACAGAGGCAAGACTGGTGTGAAGAAAGGGGCTATCTTGTGCCAGATGTTAGCCCTTCCTTCTTTACCTTCTAACGTCTCTGTCTTTCAGTCTTGGCTTTCCTTCATCCTTCCATGCAGTCACACACCACCCATCTCACTTCTTCGCCACTTGTCTTAGAAGTAGATAGTCACACGAGACATCGGATCTCAACCTTTGATGCCAAACTTGGCCTGTGCCCCTACCCTCATCCCAAACCACACAAAAAATGAAGGTATTATTTCATCTTTCTTTTTATTCTCAAAATATGGTAATACAAAAGTCTTAGGGGTATTGGACTGGGCTGGCCCTTGCAGGGACTCTCGTGCTTTGGAGGAGTCAGAACTCAGTCCCCAGGAATGTGAAAGCATTACATCAGAAGGACAGCAATAGCTACTGTGCCAAGTTCAACAGCACAAGTCACGCCCCGGCCATAGACACAGCAGGGGCTGGGCTCTAGCTCTCGGAGAAGAACTGGGTGGGGGATGGTAACTGATTGGAGATAATGAGTAAAAAAAGCCTGAGTAAAAAAAGCCTATGCAGAATGGTCTGGTGGGAGAAATGGTGAAGGTGAAGGACAGGGATCTTCCTCTCCTTTTTCCTCCTACTGAAGGGCAGAGGCAGGTGACCCCAGCAAGGGACCAAAGTAGACAGTAGCTACTTGGATCCCATTAGGGAAAGGCCAGACCGCTCCAGCTCAGCTGGCTTTGGCAGGTGGTGGAATACTGGCCATAAGAACAGAGACAAACCGTTCCAATTTTTGTGCAGCTTGTCTCCCGGCCTCTAGTACTTCCTCATGATTGGCTTTCTCCTTGGTTTCATAATCCAAGATGACTTTGTTAGTGATGAGGGAGAAGCCAAAGACTCGAAGTCCACAGTGCCTGGCAACTATAACTTCTGGTACTGTGCTCATGCCTGATGAGGAGAGAGAGGAAATCAACCGTCAGGATCCTCAAAGGACTATTTTCCTCACCCTCTGGCCTCATCTCCATTCGTTACCTCACTGACAATTTAACATCTCAAAAAATCATCCAGAGAAGCAGCTAATTTCCTGTCTGGCTTAGGCTGTTCTGTATTGCTTCAAAGAGTGGGGCCTCAGAGGGCCTTACACATCACTTATAAACACTATGATTACTTCTCTTTCTGTTTTTGGTTATTCTGAAGTCAGTTCTATGGATGCGGTTCCATCTTCCAACCTTCCAGAGGTACACAAAGTGGTCTATAATACTATTTTTAAGAATAAGCCTTAGAAATAGTCATGAAATCATGGATGGGTCATTAGCATTATGGCTGTTAAAGCCCTAGGTGCTGGGTGGGGAGGTTTAATGCTGAGAAGACACCAAATCTCAACACCTTTCAAATCAGTTTAACTCAATCTTCCCTTAAGTTAGATCCTCTCCCAATTTACCATTGAGGTCTATGATTTTTTTACCCCTTTCCATTCCTATTTTTACCACGCCCCTCCCTCTTCGAGCTTCCAGCCAAAGTTCCCCTGCTCACCAACAGCATCTGCCCCCAGCTTCTGCAGCAGCCAACACTCTGCTACAGTCTCAAAGGAGGGGCCTGCCAGCATCACATAGGTGCCTTCTTTTAGCTCTCTCTGCTCCCCCATCTGTTTCCAGGCACTGTGAGCCCTCTGCCTCATATCCCGGTCATAGGCATCAGACATGGCGGGGAAACGAAGTCCAAACCTAAAGCACAGGTTAGAATCTCAGATTCCTGGAACCACATGAGCCCTCTCCTGACTTCCAGACAAATCCTTAAACTGTACCCAGCTATAAAAAAAATTACAAAGCAAGATACACACCTTTCATCATTGGGCCCCATAAGAGGGTTCACACCACTGAAGCCAGGTAAGTTTATGTGATCACGGATCAGCATGATATCTCCGACCTCAAACTCAGGGTTGAGTCCTCCAGCTGCATTGGTGACCACTAGGGTGTCCACACCCATAAGGTAGAAGACCCTCACTGGGAATGACACCTTACAAGCATAAGACAAAAGATCATAAAGTATTTTTAACAATGTCACCAATCCACTCACACAGATAGGTAAGATACAGATCAGGAAAGAAGAGAAAGGAAAGGCCTAAAACCTATGTAGCCCAGGGATCTAGGTAATAAAGTAGGATTAAGAACTCTCTCCCCCTCCTTCCAGATCCATCCAGGCATATGACCTGACTTACCTTCCAGATCGAGTAGCCTTCGTACATGTGGAACCTGCCCTGCATCACCACACAGGCCTTGCCATTCAGGAACCCAAACACCAGTCGACCAGCATGACCTGGCACTGTATGCAGAACAGAAAGGAGAAAGAATGGGGTGATGCCTTCATAGGATACATATCCACTGAGCACCTACTACCAGCCAACTCATTGCACCCAACATGTTAGGATGTAATTAAGCCAAAGAAAACATTATTCTCTCTGCTTTCAGAAAGTTGAAGTCTGGCAGAGACAGAAATAAATCAGTCATAAGCCTACAAATAAGTATATAAGTACATCTTGAGATTGGGGCTATGGGAGTTAAGGATATTCAATGTGAACCATATATCAAGGGAAAGAAGGAGAGGTTTTTTTTTTGTTGTTGTTTTTGGTTTTTTTTTTAATATTTTATTTATTCATTTGACAGATAGAGAGATCACAAGTAGGCAGAGAGGCAGACAGAGAGAGAGAGGGGGAAGCAGGCTCCCTGCTGAGCAGAGAGCCCGATGCGGGACTCGATCCCAGGACCCTGAGATCATGACCTGAGCCGAAGGCAGCGGCTTAACCCACTGAGCCACCCAGGTGCCCCTGGAGAGGTTTTTAAAAAGAAACTTCAAAAGGATAAGAAGGCCATACCACAAGAGAACGAAAGTGAGTAAAAAGTAAGAGTAAGTGGCTAATAATGATTGCAGTAAATGTAGTCATTACACATTACTTTTCCAAAAATTTTAAAATTCTCAAAATGTATATTCTTATTTTTTTTTTTAATTTTATTTATTCATTTGACAGAAAGAGGGAGAGAGACAGCACAAGCAGGGGGAGTGGCAGGCAGAGGGAGAGAGAGAAGCAGGCTCCTCACTGAGCAAGAAGCCTGACATGGGGCTCAATCCCAGGATCCTGGGATCATGCCCTGAGCTGAAGGCAGATGCTTAACTGAATGCGCCACCCAGATACCCCTATTCTTATTTCTTACCCTAACTAAACCATGGTTTAGTTGACTCTTGAAAGGGAGCTCATGGTATATTCTAGCTTCCTAAAGAGGCTACAAACCAGCAGGCAAATGGGCTGAGTTTGGACCCATCTGAGTCACCTCCATTGTGACCCACAAAACCATCGTGTAGGAATACAGGCCCCTAATGGGGCCTGCAGGGATGTGGGAGTGCCAAATAACTCCCCACACAGACATAAGAACCACTATTACCATTTCCCTTCTCTGGCATTTCTCCTCTAATGGACTGGACCACCTAACCCGCAGGGAATGGGTGCTGTGAGAGAGGGACCAAAATCAAGAGGAAAAGTTGATGGATGGTCAGAGACAGAAGAGCTTATAAAAAAAGTAAAAAAACCTGCCAGTAATAGAGCAGAGATAACAGAGCTAGGAAAACAAAAGTATAAAAAAATAGGTCAATAAAGAAAAATTAATCCACTTATCACTTAGTAAAGCACCCTTCTTGGGATGGGGGGGGAAAGGCAGGTGGAGCCAATGTCACTGCCATCTCCCTTAGAAAACTTTGCCCTTTTCCTTCCCTCTCTATCTTTTTTTAAGGATTTATTTATTTAAGAGAGAGGGTGCACAGAGGGAGGGTCAGAGGGAGAGTCTTAAGCAGAACCCCCATTGAAAGCCAGCAGGATTCTGGGCTCCATCTCACAACTCTGAGATCAGACCTGAGCTGAAACCAAGAGTCAGAGTCCATGGCTCTGAACCACCCAGATGCCCTACCCTCCCCCTCTTTTTAATCTTTCTTTCCCCAACCCCCCATTCCCATCTCCCTGCTCTGGTCTCCCAATATTGCTTCATAGGGTTTGCAAAATACCCGTGCAAGTGCAAAGTCTTAACTCCTAGAGAAAAGGGGAAGGAAGGCAGGAATTTAAAACATGAGTAAACAAACCAATGGATATTAGTTATCTGAGAATTAATAAGTAAACCAAATAAACCACTCTTGCCCTTATTTTACTTGGCCTATCCGCCTTCCTCTTTTCCCCCAAAGAACAGCCTAAGGTCATTACCTAAAGTTCATGAACCATAGGTGAAAAGAGTTTCATAGATAGTAAATGGAAAAACGTCAGTAAATTAAGAGATTCTCAGCCAACATGGGAGAGTAGGGAAGGGAAGTGTGTGGCCACTCCAGGAGCTGCCCACAGGCGGGGCGGGGGCGAGGGGGGGGCATAAACCCAGAAGGTTAATCCATATTATTACTTTTTTTTTTTTTTAAAGATTTTATTTATTTATTTGACAGACAGAGATTACACAAGTAGGTAGAGAGTCAGGCAGAGAGGGGAGGGGAGAAGCAGGCTCCCTGCTAAGCAGAGAGCCCGATGCGGGACTCGATCCCAGGACCCTGGGATCATGACCTGAGCCGAAGGCAGCGGCTCAACCCACTGAGCCACCCAGGCGCCCAATCCATATTATTACTTACAAGTAATAGGCACTTCCCAGCCTCATTTATTACTTTCATACGAGCCTCCTCTCAGTGTGAAAGGGGAGGAGCAGGAGCAGATCACGACTCCCGGGCATCTTATAAAGCAGGCGCAATCTTTACCCGCTCAAAAATCCATCCCACATTAGCAGTGAGGATTTGGGCATCACCCCAAATTTATTTTCCTTACTCATAAATTGAAGGCATGGCTTCCCCCCTTTTTAAGTAAACTCTACCCCAACATGGGATTCGAAGTCCCAACCCTGAGACCAAGAGTTGCATAACCTACTCATGAGCCCAACAGGTACTCCCTACCTGCCTCTTTTCTGAGGGGTAGGCTTAAGAGTTTTCTAGCTGCTATTAAGATGCTGCATAAGCCATTCTCAGATCCCCCCAGAGCTCCACGTGCATAGGGGACAGCAACTCCTTTCCCCTTCCAAAGGGTGAGTGTCAATCAGGTCTTGCATATCCATATATTATCTGTGTATTTTGTCTAGAAGAACATGGGTTCATTTATTATATGGGCACCAGTGTGTGCTTTATCCTGGGACAGGAGCTAGAGCTGGGGAGATTGGGAATGGTAGTAAGACGTAGGACAGGGCTTCCCTGTCCTGGGGGTTACAAGCACTACTTTTTCCATTTAATCTGCAGACTGAAAGAAATGAGAGGGGCTGTGCAGATGCAGTGACTACACAGTGTGTGGGGGGAAGGAGCATGGGAGTGAGGTGCTACAAAGCTTTATGAAATTCAGAATCATTACACCACTGGAAATATGTCATCATGTGGTACCAATGCCACACACCTGCCCTGTCTATTATGAAATTTCTTTTGGGGGGATTTCCTTCTAAAGTCACTCTGATTCATGGTGGTCTCTTTCCACCACCACCACCCCCTTTTTTTTAAAGACAGAGAGATTGAAAGAGAGTGAGGGCGCACAAGCAGGGGGAGCAGCAAGCAGAGGGAGAAGCAGGCTCCCCACTGAGCAAGGAGCCTGATGCAGGACTCAATCCCAGGACCCTGGGATCATGACCGGAACCAAAGGGAGATGCTTAACCAACTGAGCCATGCAGGCGTCCCTCTTTTCCCCCTCTCTTAAACAAGCTGTCCTTAGTCAAATGCTGTACAGGCCAAGCAGGTGCAGGCATGAGAGAAGCATGCCTTCTCATCAGTATCCCTTGGTCCAATTCCTCACCCCCCCTTGCGAGCACCTGTACTTTGGGGAAAGTTTGGAATCTCGCTGTAGTCAAAGCTTTGGGTCTCCGTTAATTTATTGGCCAGATTCCCTAGCCCAGAGCCACAGATGATCGCCACTTGAGGTCGGTGCTTGGTTTGGCACAGAAGCCATTTACTTGTTTTCTGATAATCATCATACGTAAATCTAGGAGAAAAGGAAAATGAAGGTAAGTTTCTCTCCCAACCCAAGGGCATCAAAGACTAAGGACTTTCAGTGCAGAAAGGCTGGGAAGTGTGCCAGGGGACACAGAAGCTAGCCAAAGAACGGCCCCAGAGGGGGGATCCTTGCTCTCAGGAAGTACCACACTAAATTCACCTACCCACCCACTCCTCTTTCTGAATCAGACCCATGGAGAAAGTCTGGCTGGAAACTCCTTCCTCATTCCAGAGCCTGGCAAAAGTTAATGATACCTATGTTTCCACCCTGACCCCAAGCCCCAGCTTCAGTTTTGCTACCATTGGCAGGTTTAACATTTCTCTCTATGGCAAAGATTTAGAGAGGAAGGGCCCAGAGTCTACAGAGAAGTACAGTAAAATGATCAATCAAGGAGGCTAAAATGGCTGGGTCTCAGGATTAAGACTTCTTTGGGGCAGTGACAAGCCCAATACAATCCTTCTACCCTATCACTGAGGATACTCAAAATGTAATCAAGACTACCCTGTGGGCAGGGATAAAAGGCAATGGGAACACTCCTAGTAAAAATCTATGTGCCAGTTAGTTCCCCCACATCCATATTGCTGGGATATTCAGACCAACACAGACCCTGTTCAATGGAATTACAAAGGGTAATTCGCCACCAGCGACCAGATTAAGCGCAAAAAAAGCAGCTTTGGTTGTCAACAGCTCCAACAGAACTGACTGCCTCAAGTTTCTCAACAGTAGCTGGTTACAAATTCTGTTAAGCCCACCCCTAGAGATCCGTAATTCTGGGGAGAGTATGGAGGAGCTGTATTTTTTACAGAAGTGTCTTAGGTAATTCTGATTCAAAAACCAGGTTTAAGAATTTCTGGTCTAGAGGAATGCAGAACTCAACCTGGACTCTAGTCTCAATTTTGTCTGTTTAAGCAAATAACCTGTGTTTCAAAGTCTTTCCTCAAGTATAAAGCAAAAGAACGTCATCAGCCCCACCTGTCTTATAGGTGCAGTTTGAAAATGATTTAGAAACTTATCAGTAAGCTCCAAAGGCTTTACATTCCATAAATCAAGGTTCAGGTCCACAGCACTTGAACCTTTCTCCCACTTTCCCTGTCTGTGTTCTCCACCCTGCTCTCTCCCACCATCCTTCTCTTCACCAAGGTTCTCTGCTTTTCAAAGACCTAACCATAGACACTTACTCAGAACCCATACATACCCAAGAACCAACTGAGAATTCTTCTCACAATTCCAATCCAATTCTCAAACACCCAACTGGAAAAAAAAAACAAGGATGGGGTGGCGGGGGAGGGAGGGCCACGAGTGGGACTGAGATGTGACAGAGCTGAAGACAGCTAACCAAAACCTTCAAAGGAAATCTTTTCTTCAAAAGCAGAGGCTTTGAAACCAGGACTTTACAATAGAACAGGCTACCCTCAGGGAAGTAGCTTGATAAAGGAAGGGAGGTGGAGGGGGAGGGGGATAATAGAGCTGGGGCCACAAGATGATGCAAAGAAGCAATGAAACCCCAAGAGGTGCAAAAGAAATGAAAGTGAGAAGCCCTGGACACCTAGCATATCTAGCAACAGTTAAACCACTTCTTCATGGGCCATCAGTCCCCCAAGAACACCCTGGATCCGGGTGCATCCAAGAGCTACTGTGATCCCCAATGCTAGTGACTTGGAATGCGATTTCTGGGACCAAAGCAGAGTTTTCAAAGTTGTGAGGTGGGAGGGATGGGCAATCTTTTGCTCAGTTCAATAAATAAGGATTTCCTTCTCTCCTTGGAAACTCCATCCCCAACTGATTAA
>RCUC01142102.1:0-17441 GCA_003697995.1 Taxidea taxus jeffersonii | reverse complement strand
CTCTGCCTCTCTGCCTACTTGTGATCTATGTCAAATAAATAAATAAAATCTTAAAAAAAAAAAAAGACTACAGAGAAGGACTAATTAGCTTTTTCAATTGCTTTTCTTTTCCACTGTAACTTCTACTGAGACCATCACTGTCATGCCTTACATGACAAGGGAAATGCCATAAAATAACTTTTTCAAAGAAAGATTTATTTATTTGACAGAGAGAGAGTCTCAAGCAGACTCTGCCCTGAGTGCAGAGCCCAGTATGAGGACTGAACTCACCGCGGGAGATCACGACCTGAGCCAAAACCAAGACACGGAAGCCCAGCTGGCTGCACCATCCAGGTACCCCATAAAATGACTTTTTGGTAAGAGGTCCCACTGCAACAAATGGAAAGGAGGCAAGGCTGAGACACCTCCAAATACCGTGTTCTCAAGTAAAGGGAAAAACACTCTTCTGACGGATCCTAGCTACTTATTAAACACCAAGTTTTTCAATCTTTCCGCCAAGAAAGAGCGGCATTGAACTCTTACAGCCTCTCCCCTAACTTGTCCAAGACAGTGTCGCCAGCCGCCAGCTGCTTGCGCCTCAGCCGTTCCTTTAAGTCCGGGAAGGCCCGAAGTGGAAGCACATCCTCAAACCGCAGATTCTGTGCCGCCTGCAGCTGCTCTGCCAGGTTGCTGAGGGAGGCCAGGAGAGGCTGGCAGTCCCCCAGGGTGCTCTGCCACAGGCCCTGCTGCTCCTCCACCACGGGAAAGCACTTCCTCAGGGCCTCCTGCACAGTAAGGTAAGGCTGGCCTTGAGTCATCTTCTGCCGAGATAAAAACAGAAAGAAGCGGGGGAAAAGCATTAGGGTCTTAACTCGGCAGGGGAAGTAGCAAGTCCAGTGATCACCGCGCGCAGGTGAGGTTCCGCTAAACCAGGGTCTCCTCACGAAGGGGGCTGCGTATCCCTTCCGACAGGACGTCCTGACCCGAGGCGCTGTCTTACCTTTAGAGGGGCTCCGGAGGCAGGGCTTCGGTTTCCACCTCGGGAAGGGTTGCCTGACCAGATCTCGGAGGCGGTTCGCCCGCGGCTCGGGTAGTCCCCGGTTTCAGACTGCGGATTCCCCGGACCGAAGCGCTGTCTCCGAACCCGTACTTCCAGGGCCGGACTCTCGTCTCCTTTCCTGGAAACTGCCGGTCGCTTTCCCTAAACCAGCAGGAAGACTCAAAGCTAATGCCATCCAAGTCCGAGGCCCTTCCAAGGCCGCCACCATGAGCCCGCGGTTTCTCTGCGTATGCCCCCAGCGCAGCTGTCGAGTCGCGAACGTTTGTCGTTAACCGCAGTGCCTTCTGGGTGTTGTAGTCCTACGTGTGCGCCGGCGGCCTGGCCGCGGAGCTTCCTTGTGATTGGATGCTGTGGGACCCTCCTAAGACGGCGACTTCTCATTCGTCAGCCTGTGGCAGTTTGAATTTGGTGGCGGCGGCCGCAAGTCCGGTTAGGCACGAAGCTGCTCCCTCCCCTCAGCTGGAGCGGCGAGGTCTTTCTCAACTCGTTTGGTGACCCGCAGGTACGTGCCTCGCGACACTTTCATGCTCGGGCCTTCAAAGGGAGCCCCCACTAGCCCCGTGGGGCGCCCGTCCGCCCTCTCCTGCTCCTCCACGCCCCCCTTACTCTTCCTCCCCGACCTCGGCTGCTGACCTCCCAGTGGCTGCATCCCCTGCTCCCCGCAGCCTCCACCCAGGCGCCATGGCTCCGGCTAGGAAGGGCGGCAGTCGGGTGGCCAAGACGAACTCGGTTCGGAGCCGGAAGCTCGCTTCCTTTCTTCGGGACTTCGACCGCGAAGGTAGGGGCGGAGCCCGGGGCGATAGCTGGATGCGGGTGGCTTGGGGTGCGGGCAGCAGGGTTCCAGGTCCCGTTCACCGGCCGGTGACCCGTGTTCTGTCGGCTCTACCCTCTCGCAGTGCAAATACGATCCAAGCAAATTCAGTCGGACAGGCAGAACCTCCTCAAGGAGATGGATAACCTGTACAACATCGAGATCTTGCGGCTTCCCAAGGCGCTGCGCGAGATGAACTGGCTAGACTACTTCGGTAAGAGCTGCTGCCGTCCCCCAAGACCTCGGCCCCGGGGCGCCTCTGTGGTCGCCTGAGTGAAGTCCTCGTGACCACTTTAGGAAATTGCAGCCTTACCGCTTCCCCCGCTCCTTATCTCCCTTCCCTGCTTTACCTTTGTGCATAGAACTTAACGTCATCTACACACCCACACACCGCCCAGGAAGGTGAACGTCTTCTCTAAAGGAGAATTTACTGTCTAGTAAATACTTTAGAAGTTCTGTGCCAGAGGGTTCTCTGTTGCAGCTACTCAGCTCAAGCTGTTATAGGTCCAAAACAGCTGTAATGAATGGTCATGTATGTGTCCAAGTAAAATGTATTTATGGACACATCAAAATGTGAATTTTGTGTGAATTTCATGTGTCACAAAACACTCTCTCTTTATGTTATACAATCATTTAAAGATGGATAAAAGAATAACTGGGTTTGTTACCAGAGCTCAGATGGGAGGATAACCCCCAAGCAGTGCTTTCTGCATCTTATGGAACCTGTCAATTTAAAAAAATGAGCAAATCAAATTGTGACATGCAAGGGCTCAAGTTTTTCTGGCCGGAAAAAAATTGCAACCTGTTCTCCACTCCCTTGTTAAATGTCCAAGGACATGCAAGAGGCTTTCCTTTCTGCTGGGTTACTCTTACTTTTCCTATTTTCCTTATTATTACCTATTACATCGGCTCCTTCCTGAATAGAAATGCATGTTCTGTTCAAATAATAGATATTTAATGATTCTTTCACTTGCCCTTTTATTTGCATGCTTCTACAAATATTCACTGAGCATGTCTCAGTCACAGTGCTAGGGGCTGAAAGTGCTTTGGGAAATAACACAGACATTGCCTACCCTCGGGAACTTAGAAGTTAGTAGAGGAGGGTCGTTTTAAAAATGCACATGTGATTAGATAGTCAAAATCGCAGGTACCAGAAAAGGGAAAGAGTAGGAGTCAGTAGGTACATTTATCTAGTGCTGTACGTTTATATGTGCTAGATGGGTATTGTACTGTGTTACATATGTTAACTGACTTTATGTTCACAGCAAAGGTATTCATTGTTAATATTGCTCCTCTTTTACAGGTGACAGAATTAAGGCACAGAGAGATTAGCTACTTTGCTCAGGGTCTCATAAGCTAGTTAGTAGCAGAGGGTGTTTAAACCCAAGTACCCTGTCTGGTTCAAAGCGTGAATTCTTAACAGTTCTACAGGACACTATGAGAGTTTCTAGAAGGAGGATTAACTTAGCTTTATTCTACATCTAAATCTTGCACAGACCTCTTCGTTCAACACACACTGGCTACATACCTACACTATGCCATATTTTTGCCCAAAACCGTCTTCAAGGAGTTTAGTTCAAGGCGGCGGACAGGGGGATGCTTAAACAGCTCTGAGTAGTTGTTCGGTATGATGAGAATTGAGCAGCTAGCTCAGCACTTTGCCGCAAGCTGTTTTCATAGAAAAATAAAGACTTTTGGGTTTGAACTGAGTTTGGAAAGACGAATTAGAAATTTGCTGGGTGTAGAGGTGCGTGGAGGCGCGGAGGCATGGGAGACAGTGGCACATCTGGGAAATAAGGACTTGGGTGTGGTGGGACCTAGAATATGCTATAAGGTGGCCAATCAGGTGTGGAGAAAAATTAAGCGAGGTTGTAAAGGCCCTTGAGTGTTGAAGCCAGGGCTTAATCTGGTCCACTTTTAGACAGATAATGGGAAGATGGTTTATCATTAAGATCTGATAGTAACTAAATAAAATGTTCTTTTCAAAGCCCTTGGAGGAAGCAAACAGGCGCTGGAAGAGGCCGCAACAGTAAGTGACCTGTCCTATTTTGGAACTGGGGTTAGTTTTTAAGTTTAATTCCATCACAAAATCCAACCAGTGGGTGTTTACCTTGGAAGAGGGCTCCTAGGGGACATGACCTGTTTGTGCCAACTGCAAAATTGTGGTTGTCAAAGGCTGAGTCTGTGAAGCCCAAATACTGTCAAGTTCTACAGAGAAAGGCATTCTATTTTTGTCAGGTTCCTTGTAGCTCTCTGCCCTGACCTCTCAGGCAAAGCAAAAGCCTCAAGCCCAGTCCCGCTAAGCCCCTGGGTCATTACCTGACAGCCTGGTCTGCTAGGTGTCAGAGACTATTGTTTCATTTTTCTTTTTATTTTTTTTTAAAGATTTTATTTATTTTTTTGACAGAGATCACAAGTAGGCAGAGAAGCAGGCAGAGAGTGAGGAGGAAGCAGGCTCCCTGCTGAGCAGAGAGCTCAATGTGGGGCTCGATCCCAGGACCCTGGGATCATGACCTGAGCCGAAAGCAGAGGCTTTAACCCACTGAGCCACCCAGGCGCCCCTGTTGTTTTATTTTTATTATAAAGATTTATTTATTTGAGAGAGAGAGTGAAGGGTGGAGGGGGAGAGGGTAAGAAAAACTCAAGCAGACACTGCATTGAGCTCAGAGCCTGACATAGGGCTTGAACTCACCACTCCAAGATCACAGGCCAAGACAAAATTAAGAGTTGGATGCTCAACCAACTGCACCACCCAGGTGCCCTGAGACTGTTGTTTTATCACATTATCCTCTAGAAGCTTCACTCTTATTTGGGACTCTCAGGATTCCTCACCCTCTCTCACCTCTTTCATCCCAGCATCAGAATTAGGATTGAAGACAGTCAGATGGGGAAGCAAAATAAAGAGTTTAGATTTTAGATCTATACTGTCCAATACAACAGCCACTGGCCACATGTGGCTATTTTAATCAATTAAAACTAATTAAATTAAAACTTCAGTCCCTCAGAGACACTAGCCACATTTCAAATATTGACTAGCCACACGTGACTAGTGACTACGTATTGGTAGTTCAGAAATAAAGCATTTCTACCTTTGCAGAAAGTTCTGTTATACAGTGTTGGGAACTTGTCCCTAAATGGTTTTCATAGAGACCCTAGGCACTCTAAAATCAGACAGAAACAATGTGCATACATACATGCATTTGTTACCCTTCTGGAGAGAATGTTTATTATAACCTTCAGCAAGTTTAGAGTGAACCCCAAAATCTACCTCCTTCTCTGCGTTATTAGGATCTCTCAGAATCTCAGGGTTTGAAGGGACCTGACTACACAGGGTACCTGGTAGCATTGAATGGCAGATCTCCACTCAGAAGTTAAAGGTGTTTCAGAGCCAGTTGTTCAGTTAGGAAAAAGAGTCTGGAGATGAATATTGTAGGAGAGGAGTAGGGATCACTGAAAAGTAAAATCAAGAGCTAGTAAAACATTCTTAGTTCTGGCTTTCTCTTTCTTTGTAACATGTTCCCTCCTCCACACACCCAGATCTAATAATGTTTCAAAAGATTTACCTCTGAGATGAATTACACTCGTTAGCTAATGCATCACCCTCATTTTAATTAATCAGACATACAGAACTACAAATCAGAGAGCTTCTAATGTAATATGAAATAGCCGGTGTCATCACACCAAGTCAAGAGAATTGTAGCCTTAGCTAATATGCATTAGAACTCAGGAAAGGAATGATACTTTGGCACAGAAGTTCATAATGATTAGGTATGTGGGAGCTCCCAAGACCACTTCCAGAAAGACTCACAGGGCTGAGCATATAGTCATACTCACAGCTATGATTTATTACGTGACAGGATATAAAGCAAAATCAACAAAGGGAAAAGGTGTCTGGGCCAAAGTTCAGAGGAAACCAGGCATAAGCTCCCAAGAGTCCTCTCCCAGTGGAGTCACATGTGACACCTTAATTCAACACACGTGAAATGGTGTCTACCAGAAAAGCCTATTAGAGACTCAATACCCAGGATTTTCACTGGGAGCTGGTCACATAGGCATCGTCTGCCTAGCATGTACCGAAATTCCAGACTTCCAGGAGGAAAACAGGTATGCAGCATAAGCCATGTTGTTTGTACAAAGCTTAGGCCCAGAGAGCCATTCTAACCAGGGAATGGTAGGAATCCTGAAATCCAAGTTCTCATGCAAGCCTCAAGCCCATCCATGCAAATAGGCCTCTCTATGGATATCAGTCTTAGGCCTGTTAACTCTTATACACAAAGATGATCAGTGGCCTGCCACCACTGACACCTTCATAACATGGAAGCTGACCACTATCCACTCCATTGACCACTTCAGACCTCACTAAGCTCCTACAGCGCTGTCTCTTGCTAAGATTGGACAGCCTCAGAATGCTCCTCCAAGCACTCCCCGGATTCCCTACCAGTCTGGAGATGAAACCTGTCATCCCTAGTCTGTAACACCTCCTCTGATACTTACATGTGCCCTGCAAGAAAAGGCAGAATCATGCCTGCTCGTAGCTATTCTCATTCACATAGGTAGTCACCACTGGGAACACATTTAATTAGAATGGTGATGACTAGAAGCCTTTTTGACGGGCCTATGGGTGCAACAGAAAACCTTATTGACTCTCTAGACTTTAAAAAGAAAAGTCTAGTACAGCACCAAGTGCAGAGAATGTGAGTCATTAGCAACCTGTATTGTTTGCCAACGGGATATAATCAAGTGCAACCACTTTCCCTGAGTGGACAGCCAAGAGGAAACTTGGACATGTGTGTCAGACACATGCAGAAGTTGTTTAGAGTAGCAAAAGACTGTTGACAGGAGACTGGAGAAATTAATTGTGATAGAGTCACACAGTGGGATGCTACATGACAGTGAAAACAAACAAACTACGCCAGAAGCTGCAGAAGCAAAACCAAATAAAATATTTAAACACATATACCTTTGTAAAAAAAAAAAAAAAAACCACAAACACGCTTTCTTTTAAGCAAATGCAATGATAGTGGTCACCTTTGGGGGAAGACAAGAAGATAGAACAGGAAAGACTACAGAGCTAGAAGCAAGTAATCAGCAATGTTTTAGTTCTTGGGTTCTGTGGTGCATTTATAGGAGTTCACTAGTATCATGTTATAACTAATCACATAACAGTCTTGTAAGTAATAAATAATAATATGTTGGTTTTTTTTTTAAGATTTTATTTATTTATTTGACAGAGAGATGACAAGTAGGCAGAGAGGCAGGCAGAGAGAGAGAGGAGGAAGCAGGCTTTCCGCAGAGCAGAGAGCCTGATGTGGGGCTCGATCCCAGGACTCTGGGATCATGACCTGAACCGAAGGCAGAGGCTTTAACCCATTGAGCCACCCAGGCGCCCCTAAATAATATGTTTTTGAAATTAATTGTTTTGAGTCTTAAAATATTCCCCATATTTGATGGAATATGCCTGGTGTTTTCTGGCTGTGTTGGCAATAGGCGGACCTGGATATCACAGAAATAAACCGACTAACAGCAGAAGCTATCCAGACACCCTTGAAATCTGCCAAAAGTGAGTACTTTTAAAAACCCCTTGTTGAACTGGGAGAGTGGAGGCCAGGCGGCAGGCCGGCTGCTCGGAGAGGCCTCCATGGTGGGGACTCTTCCCTCTGGTGCCTGGTCCTCAGTCTTGCAAATCCAATAACGTGGTTTTTGCTGCTGCATTGAGTTAATTGTATGCAGGACTGATAGTGAGCAAACTGCCCACCATTGTGGGAGCAAAAGTGAGAGTGGAAGGAGAGGGAAAGCTGTGTGGGAAGCATGACTGCTGCTTGCTCCCACCAGTTACAGAGGGTGGCAGGACTGAGAGGTGTTACAGGATGTGGTAAGGCCCGCCGAGTCACCCCCGTGTGATCAGAAGGGTTGACAGAATTGTGAAAGGACCGGTATCCTCCTGGCACCATCCCACATTCCTGGACTCAGTGACCTGCTGCGGAAAATCATCCCTCCCTCACACCCCACACTCTGAGAAATGCTGTCCCAGAGGGAACATGTTTGGGAAGCCCGATTGTGACCTGTGAGCATCATAGAGTGGGAACAGGATGAGCCCTATTACAGAATTTGTGTCACTGTCATTAAGCTTTCATAGCTCAGTGCATCCACATCTTGTGAGGTGAGGCCTGACCCAGGGCCTAGACCTTGACCAGGGCACTTCTCCACTGGGGAGTGCCGGAAACACGGCCCAGTTCTTAGTCCATTTTGCTTTCCATGGAATGACCTCGTAGCATGAAGAGAGCGGGAGTTTTCACTTTGCCGGTGTCACACTCCAGTGCTGCCTTGGTGAGATTACGACGAAATTGGTCTCGGGTGTTCCTGGAGATCCTTGGCCGCGTATTTATAGTGTGTTAGTTCACTTTGGGTGAACTAACATTTGGGGAGTACTGATTTCTGGATTCCACAATTTTGCTCAAGTGGTGGGGGAGGGGGTCTTCTGATCTCACCCCTGGGAACAGACACACCAGGACCCAAGTCAACCAACAGTAAAACTTGGTTTTGTGCCCTCTTGACCATTGGGCTTTGTCTACATTATAAGCTAGTTCCAAAAAGGAAAAAAAAAGATAAATATGTTATTTAATGTGTCAGAAAGTAAAAAGCTAAAAAGCTGTCCTGTCTGAGACCCTACCCCCCATGATCAGATGCCTGAATTATCTCTGGAATCCCTGCTCAAGATTGTCTGGCTTGGGCTTGTACAGAGTTAGCAGTGAGACACTAACTTTCATCACTGAACAGCTGCGGTGCTTAGAAAGTTTTCTAATCTATATAGATAACAATATTGCAATAAGTAATAATTCTTTTTTTTTTTAAGATTTTATTTATTTACTTGACAGAGAGATGGAAATCATAAGTAGGCAGAGCAGCAGGCGGCGGGGAGGGGAAGTGGGCTCCCTACGGAGCAGAGAGCCCAATGCAGGGCTCAATCCCAGGACTCTAAGATCATGACCTGAGCCGGAGGCAGAGGCTTAACCCACTGAGCCACCCAGGTGCCCCATAAATAATAATTCTTATGACACGTGTCCCATACTGTCAAAAGGGCTCTATGTTCATGCATTCCACAGACACTTAAATACTTACAGGCACAATTCTAGGGTTTGGGGAAATATGAACAAAAATAACAAAGATGTTGTTCTTGCAGAGCGCATTCCAGGTCTCAAAATCCCTGTGAAGTGACTACTCCCTTTTATAGATGAGGACACTGAGGCAGCGCAGTGAAAGCCCCATAACCTGGGCGGTGCTAGGACCGGGCCTCACACTCGAGTCTAGCTGAGTCCAGCGTCTGCGCTGTCAGCAGAATGCTGGACATCATGTGGGCTTCGTTAACGAGTCTGGTTAGTTTTCTCTGTCTAAACCCTCTTTTAAAAAAAAGAAAAAAGTCATCTTGTTTATATTCAAAGTCTATTTCTTGATTACAGTGAAAGATTTCATACGTTTTATTTCCTCTAAGAAACATGAATGCATGAAAATTTACTCCTATGAGAAAGATGACTGTTAAAACTGTTTCTTACAGCACGAAAGATAATGAAATTGGATGAAATGATAGTGGAAGAAGAAGAAGAAGAAAATAAGAAAAAGAATCTTCAAACTTCAAGAGTAAGTAGGCACTTGTGTTTGGGGCTGGAAGCTGACGGGGGACAGGGAAACCCAAAAATACCTAACCTCCCCGTGCCCCACCCTGACCCACCAGAGTTCACTGTTTAGCAGAGAAGAACCGCTTTAATAGCTCATACGAAAGCCCTCAGAGAAGTGTGAACAAAGCACATAGAAGGCAGAAGAGGAAGCTATCAATTTTACCTCCCTGCTTAGGGTACACCCAGGCTTTTAAAAGTGAGGGGGGATTTCACTAGCTGAAGAAGAAAGGGCGGGGAAACCCAGGAGAAGATAGATAGGAGAGTTCCCTCAAGTTCCATTTAAAGAACAGGAAGCCATTGGGGATGACAGGGCTATAAGCTATGGGTGATCTGCCTATAGGAGGGCCCGAAGGTGAATGGCCTTGTGTGCCCAGCTCAGAAGTTTGCATTTCATCAGGTTGGTCACACTGAGTGACAAATGGATGAGGGGAAAAACTGGAGACAAGGAAACCAGTTGGGTGGCTGTTGTAATTCTTAAACTGAGGCCCTCATGCTATACACAGAGAAGGGATGGTTTTGTTTTATTTTTTTTTAAGATTTTTATTTATTCATTTGACAGATCACAAGTAGGCAGAGAGGCAGGCAGAGAGAGAGAGGGGAGGAAGCAGGCTCCCCGTTGAGCAGAGAGCCCAATTTGGGGCTCTATCCCAGGACCCTGGGATCATGACCTGAGCTGAAGGCAGAGGTTTTAACCCATGGAGCCACCCAGGCGCCCCAGAAGGGATAGTTTTGACAAATGGGAGCAGGACCAGTAGAGAAAGGGAGGAAGCAGGGATACCCGATTGGTTTCTAGCTTAGATGCCCCTCATCCATGGAAGGCGGCCCACAGGAGGGTGCTGGTTTTGGGTGAGGACAAGTAGACGGGCTGCCAATTACCCAACATGTCGAAGGGTCCATCCTTTTCTGAAATTTCAGCCTGAAGTTCAGGGAGAAGTAGGAGGATGAGAGGCACACTGACTCCTAGTGAGGGCATTGATGAGGTCGTGCGGGGAGGGCATGGAGGGGGAGGCTGAGGACAGGTGCCTGGAGGGAAAGTAGAAAGAGGAGCTTACGCAGCAGCCTGTGCAGGGACAGCCAGAGCAGCAGGGAAGATTGGGCACCCCAGGATGGCCTGAGTGACCTTCACAACAGCATTGCATGGGGGAGTGATGGGGGCAGGCCAGGCTACAGTCAGTTTGCGAGAATTACCTTTAATCTTGGCCAAAACCGTCCACTTTGAAGACCTAGGTGGTGGACGTCCTTAGTTCACCGGCCATGTTCCATATTACTTACGGCACTTACTTTGAGATAGAGCTCATGTTCATCAATTCACATTTCCAGACTTGACCCCCCTCCCCTCCTTTTCTTACCCTTTACCCACCCTCACTTTCCCCTTTTTGGGGCTTCTTATAACCACAGTGTCATTTGATTATGAATCCAGGTCAAAAGGTGTCCTCCATCCAAGAAGAGAACCCAGTCCATACAAGGAAAAGGCAAAAGCAAAAGGTGACGGCTTTTCCAAATGTCCGTGTGTGTTTTGGTTTTATTGGAGAGCCCCATCCATCATGGCAGAGACGGGGTGAAAGGGTTTTTGTGGCCTGTGCTCGAGTAGAACTTGAATCTCCAAGCTGAGGGCCCTCTAGAAATGATCTGACCCAACATGTTCTCCAGTTCTGCCCATGTTCTCTATCCTCCCCCACCTTTTTTTGTTTGTTTTAATCCCACCAGGGAGAGTGAGGACCAGAAACCTATCATAAGCACTGTATATTTTGTGCATTTGCCTGACAGCCCAGGTGCAGAGCCCCACCCCAACCCTGGGGCCAGTCACAAAGTGACTCACCTACCTACAGTTGTTCCTTGAGATGGTCCACCTGTTTCCTAATCAGTAAAGAATCACGTGCACTTGAACTGATTATGCTGGGCCCTGCTAAACCATTTGGGATGGCGAACGGGGTGGGGGGGGCACATCTCAAGAAGCTTAGAAAGTAGTGGCTGGGACGTGTGTCTGTGAAGGACACTCCCTGAGTAGTGGTGGCTGCCTAGCAAGAGGGCAGGAGCTCTGGCTGAGGGGCCCGCGGGGTGTGGAGAAGCTGTCTCCTTCCTCCTGTTCTGTCAGCCTGACTCAGAGGCCGGACTCTGGAGGCTAACTGCCCAGCTTCAGAGTTCTGGCTCCCCCTTCATTGGCTTTGTGATCTTGGCTAAGTTGCTGGAGTCGGTATGCTTGAGTTTCTGTGGCTGAAAATGAGGATCACAGCTGTGTATCTCGGGTTGTTGGGAGGGCTGCACGAGCTGGTGTACTGGAGGCGCTCAGGATGTAGCCACATGGTCAGCGCCCTCCATGTGTGACCTGTGGACGTAATGGCCACTTTTTTTTTTAAGATTTTATTTTTTATTTGACCAGAGATCACAAGTAGGCAGAGAGGCAGGCAGAGAGAGAGGGGGAAGCAAGCTCCCTGCTGAGCAGAGAGCCCCATGTGGGGCTCGATCCCAGGACCCTAAGACCATGACCTGAGCTGCAGGCAGAGGCTTTAACCTACTGAGCCACCCAGGCACCCCTAATGGCCACTTCTTACCCGCAGGTCAAGCCATTATAACACTGTCACCCCAGCTGTGGGCCGGCTGGAGTTGTCTATGGTGAAGCCAACCCCAGGCCTGACCCCCAGGTTTGACTCAAGGTGAGTAATGGGGGCAGCCCCTGCGTCTGATGGGAGCCCACCAGTTCGACTCGGTCCATGAGAAGAGCTAGCTAGTGGGAAAATACGGCTCCCTGGCCTGGCAAGGCCTCTTGGAAGAGGGTAGCTTCTGGGCTTCTGAGCGTCTGCCTTTTCCCTAAGTGCAGTTTCACCTGTTTTCAGCGACAGAATAAGTCTATTTGATGAGAGGCAGAGAACATTCTGCCTCTGATGACCAGGAGGCCTCTAGTGACTTTTGCTCGGCCTTTTTCAAAATGGTCAGGTACTCTGCTGTACCCTTGGTGAGAGTGCAGATGGGCACCACATCACGCCGGGGAGACTGACGTGACCCAGGCTGGAAGCTAATCTCTTCCACCGGCTGGTCAACTGGACAGGAGATGCTCTGGGCCCAGAAAGAGGTGGCTCTATGTGCTGACGGAGCAGTGTCGTGGCCATGGGCACCTCCCAGTGTGCTGCATGACAGCGTGTCCTAAGTGATCCCATTTGTGTTTATACAGAGGATGTTTCTGGAAGGCATTAAGGATTTGAAAGTCAGAATCTCTGGGGTGAGGAGAGGGAGGGAGAAAGACTTCTTTTAAGTCCCACTCTTGAACTGTTTTTTCACATGCACGTAAAGCAAAGGACATTTAGAGAAAAACAGGTAGGATTTTAACTGTCTTGAGAAAGTTCATTTGGGAATTAATATAATGACATAATCTCTGAATCCTCCTTTTTTGACCCTGGAAAATTCCTCTTGTTGGAAGCACTTAGCTACTCTTGGAAGTGCATTAACCATAGTTTATTTCTGGCTCTATGGATGGATGGATGGCTGGTGTCCATGCAGAGCTTGGGACCTAAGATTTCCATGGATAAGAACTGACTTTGGCTAGATGCATGTTTGATCATTACAAGCTCCCTTCTCCAGCTGTGTGTAGTCATTACTGTTTAAAAAGACTTTTTGCCCTAAATTTAGAACTCGCCTTCTTAGAAATGCAGGATTTGAAAACTACAGCTTGAGGCCAGATGGGGGTTGGAGGAGCTCATGGCGCCTTGTGTCACTCACTCTGCCAAGCCATCTTGACAGAGATCTTCCCACTTCACAGGGTCTTCAAGACCCCGGGCCTACGGACCCCAGCAGCCAGAGAGCGGATCTACAACGTCTCTGTGAATGGCAGCCCTCTTGCTGACAGCAGAGAGATTTTCCTCACGGTGCCGGTGGGCGGTGGAGAGGTGAGCGTCTCACAGGGCGGCCGGGCCACCACGCGCAGCTCCCTGGGCATTTCTTTCCTTGGCCCATCACCCCACTTCTCACTGCCACAGTCCTCTGGGTTTTGCATGGGTCCTGATGCGCACACTTCTGCACGACTCAACCAGTTTTCTCGCCCAGGCTGGGATCCCTGCCCGGCTCCGTGTTCCGTTTGTTCATCAGCTGACATTTGCCCACCTGCGTTGTGGCACACCCCCAGGTGTACACGACGTGCTTCCCGCTTTTGAGAATGCATTCAGTAGTCGAGATAGGTTCACAGTCAAATCTAGTGGCATGGGACATGGACAGTAAGGGAGACCCTAAAGGGAGTGCAGAAGAAGGCAGCATCAGGGTGTGTGCTCTAGAAAGGGGAGCATGAACTGTGTCTCCCAGTCTGGAAAAGCCGGAGGGGTTCTGACGTGGGCTGAACCCAGTTGCCCTGAGCTGAGTGGAGCAAGTTGCGGACATCAGCTCCTGGGAGGGAGGGAAGGTGTGTCTCAGTTGTGTCTACAGGGCACTTCTAAGCTCATGTCCCTGCCCTTAATCCCCGGGTGAGCCAGCCACAGGCCAGTGAGAAACACTGCTGACGTTATCTCCTCAGGGCAAGCACCTCTCCTAACTCCCTTGCCTGCCCCCGCTCCCCCTGCACAAAGTGCAGGATATCAAGAGGATCCCTGGGGCACACTGGGCCCTTGGGTGCAGGGTCCTGCACTGGGGGACATGGCAACTGAGCACACCCCACTTTCCACACAGAGCATGCGATTGTTGGCTAGTGACTTGCAGAGGATGGACATTGCACAGCTGGACCCCGAGGCCTTGGGAAACATCAAGAAGCTCTCTGTGAGTCTCGTAATCCACTTGCTCAGTTCGGCTATACTTAGGATTGTCTTTTCTGCCTGGGCTTCACACTTAGCATTGTGCTGTCTTCTTCCCCCAAGGGATTGTAGCTGTTCTCCTCACCTTGCAGCACTTCCGTCCCTGGACTGATGCTACCTTTCAGTCTCTCCCGGGCTGCTACCACAGAAGTTCCACGGCAGACTCAAATTTCTGCCTCAGTTGGGCAGTTGGTGCCCCTGTGTGAGGGCGCTGTTGAGTGCCAGGGAGGGAAGCTTCCTGGAGGGAGGGAGGGGCTTGTTCCGAGGAGTCGCGAAGAATCAGAGACTGCGCAGAACAGCCAGGCCTCTGGAGCCGTGGGACCATCCGGGACGATCCGGGACAGCAGTCTGTGGAGCTTCATTCTGGTGCTCCTGTAGCCTCTCTGTCTGAGGCCCACGCACGCGCTTCTCCAGCGCTCCTCCATCCCTCCCTCTCGGCAGAGAACCTCCTCCAGGGAGCTCTGGGTCCCTGCTCATTCTTCAATACTGGCTTGCTTGTGACTTCCGGCAGCCGCACTCCCAACTCTGCAGTCAAATGCTCTACCACTGAGCTATACCCCTGCACTCCCAACTCTGATTTCGCTGCTCTAATGCCCAGCACTCACTGTCCTCTTGTTGTCTCTCCTTCAGTTCTCAGGAGGGAAAGTAAATTGATTCGGCTTTGGTCAGGTGGGCCTCCATGGTCCAGTCAGCACAGTCTTGGGCGGTGGATGGGACCCCCCCCTCCTGGGGAGTCTGAAGAGTACATCTAGGGTACACGGCCAGGTGTCGAGGTCCCACACATACCTAGCTGCCCAGATCCAGTGACGTTCATCCTCTCGTCTGCACCCATGGCGTGACTGGCTCATCTGAGGTCTTGTTTTACTCTGCGTTCAGATGAGGAGTGAGCATTCAGAACAGTTACTTAGTTTGTGATCCAGCTAGAGCGCGGAGGGCTGAGATCCACTCAGACCTGCCCACCCCAAATCTGTCCGAGGTGACTGTCAAGTGGCTACCAGGCAAGCATGGCCAGTGGCCTCTTCTCTTAGTGACCCGCCCCTTTCCTTTGTAGAGCCGCCTTGCCCAGATCTGCAGCAGCATACGGACTCACAAATGATGCTACTGTCCCAAGAAGCCAAGCTTGACGGGATGGACCTTCGGCAGGCACTTCTGGGACCCTGAGGAGACTTCTTCCCTTCAGACTTACTGTTTGTTCGAGTGTGAAGTTCCAGAGCAGGGAGTGGTGTTCCTCTGGGAGAATTCAGGAAGCGGGGAGACACATTGCTCCCCCCATCGGTTAGATTAAGCTTTGCTGTTCACGCCTCCCAAACTAACTGCCTGCTGCATCCATGCATCAAAACTTCCTGTCACTCTTCTGGCAGAATTCTCCTTCCTGCTCTCAGAGCTGCTGCCGTCTGCCTCCTGTAACCCAGCCTCCTCTCCGTCCTGCCGTTACTTCAGTGGAGGTGACGGGAGAGAACCTCAGGTTCCCAGGAAGACCACCTGCTCCCCCTCCTCAGAGAACCCTCTGCATCTGGCATTTCTGCCCTGTGTTGCTTGAGGCTGGGACTTTTAGGCTCAAAGAAGTGAGAGCTTTGGGCCATGGGAGGACAGACCCAGAAAGCTGGGAGGAACCATGCAAATGGGGACAGGACAGCAGAATGGGACTTGTCCCAGCAGTAGCCACAGCAGAGCCCATTTCAGCTCAGCCCCAGCCCTGCTTTCTGCGGTGGTGGATACTCAATGGGGCTTCAGAATCCTACACCCACTGTGCATAGTAGTTTTTTCCAAGCTGACTTGTGGAACCGGGGTTTGTATTTATCCCTTTCCCGAAGACCAAAAACTGGTTTGGAGGCAGCTTCCACGTTTGGCACCTCTACCTCTCTAGATGGTAGGAATTTGGATAAGAGAATTCTAGAGCTTAGTTTAGTCTAGGGTTTTACGTGACCAGCTGCAGAGAAACTATCTCTAAGCTCTCTGTGGTCCAGTGGTCCCTGCCAGGTCCACAGACTTCACAGAGAGCATTTCCTCTTATGGGGTTCACTGGGGAGCAGGTGTGAATTGCCTGGTGGCCTCATTCCACGTGTTTGGCCTGTGCTCCAGGCATCGGCTAGTTACTCAGAGTCCGCCCCATGGTCCCTGTGCTCCAGCCTGCACCTCCGCCCCGAAGAATCATGAGATGTGGTCCAAAAGTATGGAAACTCAGGAGTTCCCGCCCCACGCTCAAGGGCCCCGTGTTCTCCTGTGTCGCTCTGTGTTCTACTCTGTGTCACTTTGCTCTGTGACTCTCCTAGCAATCCAGTCCTGTTGCAGCTGTATTCCTTTCAAGTTGTTTTATTCTCCCTTTCCTGAGACTTTTGTGCATATTGTGTTCCTGATTGATGGCATCTTTTAAGCTATTGTAATTAGGGCTACTGAAAGGTACCCATTTTCAATAAATTGTGGGTTGGTTGGTTTTTAATCGATATTCAGCGTCTCTGTCCTCTCCAAGCTGTGCTACCTAGACTAGAGGCCGTCTGGGAGCTGAAGCTGTCGGAGTGGGGGGCTCTGAGCAGCTGCTTCCCTCAGAAGATACAGAAACCTCTCCTGTAGCAGAATCTCTCTGATACCCGAAGAAGGGGCCCCTCACCCCAACAAGCAGGCCATAGGCAACCTATCCCTAGTAGGTTTCCCCCAACACCTTTGTTCACAAGAAATTGACACGTGGGAGGACAAAATCTACACTATCTGTAGTTTACCTACTGAGTCAAGGCTTGTTGGTCAGGAACAAAGCAGGAGCACAGATAATACAGTTTTCGTGCTCCTCACTTCCCAGAGTTCCAGAGCTCTGGCAGATCTGCCTGCCTAAAATTCTTCCTGCGCTGAAAATGATCCACATGGACCTAACGGCAGAAGAGCAAAATCGGTCATTATCTAGCCCTCTCATCTGGCACTGACACTGATGGATGGGGAGGGATCCCGTGGTCAGTGACAGCTCTGAAATAAAAGTTACTCATTTCAAGAGTCTTTGTCACTAAACCTGAGGCTTCTCCCCTTTCCTTCATCCTCTAGTTCGGTGTCAAGAAGAGCCTGGCATCAAGGAAACACTTAGGACCTAACCTGCTTGACCTGGAGCCATCCTCACCCTATTTCATCCCACGAGCACCACTGCCTAAATGAACCCAGGC
>RCUC01142101.1:0-29844 GCA_003697995.1 Taxidea taxus jeffersonii | reverse complement strand
TATTTATTTATTTATTTATTTATTTATTTATTCATTTATTTTCACAAAATGTTTAGCATCCAAACTAAGTGTAAATTGCTGATCTGAAATAGACTGACATTTATGCTTGGGTTGGGGGGAGCGGTACATGGCAGGCTTTATAAAGGTGTCTTTAAATCCGTGAAAGAGATGGTCTCCTAAATTAATGTTAGAGCCCTCACCTAAGAAAGATACGCAGAGCATTTCATTTTCTTTGACATCTTACTAGGTGGTGGGCCGGGGTGGGGGTTGGTGCCAGGAAAGCAGTGGCAGCAGCTGTCAGGGGTCAGTAATGAGATCAGCCAGCATTATCCTTCGGAGTTTGGAGCAGAGGTCTGTCCATGAAGATGTCCCCAAGTGATAACCGGTCCTACAGCCAAGAAAAGTCACACTTGCCCCAGCCTGCATCCCGCGCACACTAACGAAATCATGTTTTAAGCATGACCGAGGGGTGTCCCATGGTAGTTCCTTTTTGAGGCCGATGGTAATTATTGCGAGTTTGTGTTATGTGAGAGGAGAACAGGGGATGCGAAGTTTGGGTCTCTCATGCTGTGATTTATATTGTGGTCTTCAACTGTAGATGTGCCCTTTCATTGCTCTGGGTTCTGCGGCGTGGAGACAAAGGTAAACAATAAGTCAGCTGTCACTGACCTCATGGGGTGAAAGGCTTTTATCGTACAGCTTTCACCTAAAATTTGCTCTGAAATCATAAGCCTATAAAATGTTTCATCTTCTAGGTTATGTCTTAAACAGCAACAGCTGTCTTCACAGTGGGGCTTCTCTCACATTTAGGTCCAGTGGCAAGAAGAGTAGTATCAAGAGGCCTGGTAAAAGTTAATCTTTGAAAAAATGTTATTCTACTTCTCTATCCCCACATCTGTATTTTAATCCAGACACTTTATGTACGTTCTTATGTATTATGTTATGTATTATGTGCGTTCTTGATAATGAGGCGGAAATAGCTAGAGAAATGTGCTATGAAGGAATATTTGTGGAATAAATTTGATGAAATGTGATCACATTAAGAGGACAGAAAGGTGTGTGGTCTTTTGAACCTTAGCCATGGTCCATAATGGGTCCAGAACTGCCCTGCAGCTCTGAGGGGAGATGCTGTTACCATATGCAGTAAAGCCTTGAAATGAATGCAATTCCAAAATCCACATCCTGCCTCCAAACACCCCCTAGAGTCATGAAGACAGTTTCACACATGGATTCCGAGGCATAATGGATGGACATTATAGTGTGTGCTTGGCAAGGCTCATACGATGCACTGGTGTTTTTTGCTTTTTTTTTCTTTTCTCTTTTAGAGCATATTGACACATGTCCATTCAAATGAATAAGTGTTCCCATCTCCACTGATCTGTTTGGAAGCATCGAGAAATTCATGTGGCAGCAGGGAAGCTTATTTATCTTTAGAAATGGAAAAAGCCAAAGTCTAAGAAAGAACTGGAGAGTGGGGAGAGGTGTTTTACAAATGATCAATAAATCAGCATCTCATTTTTTACTAAAATAAGCTCTGGCTATTTATATAATCCAGCAGGAGATTGTGAGCAAGAAATTAGAAGATGGAGAGAGACAAAGAATCTTTGTATTTCGTTTGACAGTCGGAAGATCTCCAAACAGATGTAGGATGTCTTTCTTACACATCTGGGAGGGGCGTGATTATTATACAGAAAAGCGGCTTTCTTGGAAGCCAGGAAGATGATCTGTGTTTCTCTTACCCCTGTATTGACGTTATCAGTCATGTTACTGTGATTTTTAGAATGACATTAACGTGCCTGACCAGTATCAATATAAGAGGAGCTATATTTTATGAGCATAATCTAAGGACCTATCTATTCATGTTGCCACTTGGAATCCAAGTTGCTAGTGTCTTGTCAACCAAGACACTAGGAAGGGCATCATTTGCCGGGAGCCATTATCAGGAGAAGGCGCAAATGTGGTATCAGCCTTGCAAACAGCAAGAAGTAGAGGCAAGCCATTAGGGGGATAGAGGGCAGCTCCCTACTTGTTTCTAGATCCCTAACTCTTGGGTGGTAAGAGAATTCACAAAGAAGAAGCTGCCTCTACTCTGAGGTCCCCTCCTGCTTCACCTGATAACGTTCTAGAGTAATTCAATTAGAGGCCACGTTGTGCTGTCTTCCAGGAAAGATTGTAAACTGTCGACAGTGGAGGCTACAGCCTGAATTTAGCCATAGTCAGGATTGCAGGGGCTTGAGTTTTCATGCAAGTAGCAATAATCATTTTTAAAAAGTGTAATGCATACTGAAACACGAAAACTTCACAATCAAGTTGCCAAAGAAGACACCCGTCCCCTCTTCATATGCTCCGTCCGCGGAAGTCTTGATCCTTGGGCTTGGCAGGAGGGGTCCTAACAAGTCGAAAAGTCAGATGACACCAGGAAAGAAGGAAGGTCTAATCTGTGCCATTTTATCAGCTCACTAAGTCATTTGTCATGTTTCATCACATCACCCTGAGTTCTTCGCTCCCCGCTGGGGCACAAGTGATCAGCCCTGAATCTTTTAGCTTCTGAGGTGTTGGTTAGACCATGTACCCAGTATCAGAGCAAGGATGTTATATGCTCTAAGCCCAAGGAGAGAGCCATTTCCACTCAGCCTGCCTTTCTTTAGCATGTCCTCCAGGGATGGTCCTGCTCTAGATAAACCCTCAATGCAGCACAGGAAAGTGACTGAAGGAGATGGTGAGGGGGCAGGCGGAGGGGGCAAGGCCATATATCGGAGGTGGGAGCCATGTGTCCTGGGAACCTGGAGAAGGAGTTGTTTATCATTAAGGGACGGCTGCTGGGGGAACACTTAAGGCCAAGATGGAATTTCGGCTGAAACCTGTAACGAATCAGATTTCAACCAGTGGAGTGAATGTGGGCCGGAAGGGAAGGATAAGCTGAGCAAGTGGTAGCTGATGATACGTAAGGATGTGTTCAAGAAGCAATGTGTGGTTTACTTGGCTTGAGCATCCAGGATGAGGGTACTAGGCTGGAAAGACAGGTCGAGGCTAGACCACAGAGGTCGAAGAAGGCCTGGGTAAGGCGTCTGCACTGGATTCTACAGGCATTAGAGGAGCCAAAAGGAGTTAGTGCAGGAGAGGGACAGATCTTCAGTTCATGAAGAGAGTAGTTGCTGGTAGACTCCCAGACACCTCCACCTTCCCCTGAGCTTGAGACCCAAACATCCAACTGCCTGTGGAGTAGCCCCACCTAGATTTCTCCTGTGAAATCTTGCATCCGGCATATTCAAAAGTTTTAACCAATCTAAACGTAATCCTCCTTTTTGAGAAACATCACATCTACCCACTCAGTTGGTCAAACTAAAAGAAAAAAAAACTCATCATCCTTCAGTGTCCCGTCTCCCACTTCCCACATCAAACCAGTCATCACCTCTTAGATAATCACTCCTACTTCATGCATCTGTTTCTTTCCTCTTAGTCATTGCCACCCCACTGCTTTAATGCAGGCGCACATCAGCCAATTCAGTTCTACTTTTTGTTTCCGGTTTTTTCCTCAACAGTCCTGGGTTTATGTGGCTGCTAGTTATTGTTTGAAAACAGAGAGGAGATCATATAACTTGGAGATTTTAAAATCACTGTTGGCTCTCCAGTACCAAAGGACAAAATCATGCTTCATAGGGTAGCAAAAAGAGCCATCCCAATGTGACCTCCCCTACCTCTTCTCCTTCCAAGCCCGACAACTCTAATCACCACCCCCCACCAGCACACACGTGTCTGGCCTTGTGTTTTCCATATGCACATGCTTGTCTTCATCTTCATGCTTCTATATAAAATGCATGCTCAGCATGGTATACCCTTTGCCTGGTTGGCAAACTCTTACCCATCCTTCAAAACCCAACTGGATCCTTTCCTTTGTTTCCTCTTGACAGTGATTTGTTCATTGCTCTGTGCTCCAGTAAGGCATAGTGCACAGAGCAGATGGCTTAGCATTTTAAATCTGTTGCATTTTAACAAACTAATTTTCCTTATCTATCTCTCCCACCAGGCTATTAGCTCCTTTATGGTAGTGACACAGTCTGAGTGATATTAGTTCTCCTTTTGTCATCTAATATGCAGGAGACACTAATCAGTGTATGTGGAATGAATGAAGGACAGGGATGACCACAATCAGAAATAGAGTATGTGATTGATTATTAATGTCCCATTCCCTAACTAGGCTCCCAAGTCTCCTTGAAATTTACTTTTTAAATTTTTCTGTAAAATGAATTAGAATAAGACACCTCACACATTGGGGGCACCTGAGAGGCACAGTCATCTGGGCATCTGACTCTTGATTTCGGCTCAGGTGGTGGTTTCAGGGTCATGGGATCGAGCCCCACATCAGAGTCTGCCAGAGATTCTCTCTCCCTCTCCCTTTGCCTCTCCCACTCATGTTCCTCCCACCAAAATAAATAAATGAAATCTTTAAAAAATTCTCACACATTGTCTGCACTTGGTGAATGAGTCATTCCCACCAATATGCATACGCATGCACACATTTTTAAGAGATAATTTATATTTCTCTAAAGAATAACAATTGGCCAATGTAGCTTATGAAAGAGAACATGAAATATGTAATGAATTTTATACATATTTCCATCTCCGAATTTTAATCAACAGATTGACTTTTGAGCCTTCAGGAATAATGTTTATTTATTTGCTTGCCATTTGAAGTGGGCATTTTTATTAATTCCTGTTCTTCTAGTTAGTGTTCTTTCCCTAACCCTCCCCACGACCACCTTCACTCCCAATGAGGGTGGATTTCTTATTTCTTTTGACTCGTTTGCAGTCTTAGATTTAATGAAGAAGGAATAGTTTGCGTTTGGTCCTATTTTTGGTATGATATTTCTACCCTAAAAGTCCCAGGAAGGAGTCGCATTTGTCTCATTTGTCATCCATGACAGTCGCCATGCTGATTTGTGCTCAGACTCCTCCAAGAACTTATTAGGTAATTTTCATCCAGTTATATTCTACAGTCAAAATCATTTTAATATTGTGACACAGAAGAGCTTAAAAGAGTCTCTGTTTGCCTCAGAAATAAATTGAGATTCCCCTCGAACCTCCCGCAAATGCATGCTGGCATTTGGTTTCAATTCCGTGGCCCCACTGTACCTGGCCTCCCATCATCGCCGTTGCAGAGAGGAATGGTTGACCAGATGTGTCTCGCGACATGACATTGTCAAGTACAGAAGGATGACTCCAGTAAAAATAACAGATTCTTGAAAATTTAATAACAACCTGCAGCTGCAGTTAGGTTCATCTGGTTCTACTGACAGCAAGGTTTCTCTTGTTAATTAATAAAAAGAGGGAAGAAAATAGCCCCGAATAGGAAAAGCTAGTGATGGCAATAGATATGTTTCTCAAAGAGCCTCTGAGAGAGTTCTAGGAACTTGCCTGACCTGAATTGTAGCAGAAGTGGTGTCATCTCAGTTGCGGGTCCCTGAAACCCTAAAAATTCAGAGAACGACCAGAGATCAGTCAAGCGTGAGCTCAGTGGTTCTCACTTCCTGGTGTGAACTCCGGACACCTGGGGGCACAGTCCTTAGGCACATATTCTCCTTTCTGACTCATTATGGCCCTCCCTCCTGTTCTTCTCCACCAGGCTGCCCTGAAAACCTCCCGTTCATGTGCTGTATAGCCCCCATCTCATGAGGACGCTGGCCGTTTCTGTGGTGAGAGCAGCTTGCTCTCATTGGGTCTTCCTTTCCTTCCACTTCAAAATCACTTGCACTCCACGTTTATCTTTTACCTTTTAGCACTTTATTTGAAAACACCTTCTCTGCCTCATTTGATGCAAGTTTTATGACACTGCCTGTTGGCAACTTGCGGCTAAAAAGAGGCTCAAAAAAAAGTTGAGTTATGAAGATAGTAAAAATAGTGAGCCCGGAACATCAAAGTTGAGAGGAGTCTGGGTAAAATGTCTGTGTGGTGATGTAATCGATAAACATGCTAATTTGGCAAGAAATAGATAAGACTTGGGTGATTAATTATCCGTATTTTATTTCTGATCCATAGTTAAAGGTGAATCTGAAGGTCATTCAAGTATATTCTTAAGGGGCAGGTTGCTTGTGTAAATTGTTCTGCTAAAGCAAGAGATAGCAGCATGACACAGCACTGAGGGGAGTGGGGGAAGGTAGGAGAGCTGAGTGGTAGTCCAGCCTTATGTTGACTGCTGTAAGCCAGCAGGAGGGGAAGGACCCTGGAGCCAGGGCCCAGAGGTCATCCTGGGTCAGCCCGAAAGTCACACACAAGCCATGGACTATTCCGTGGCCACACTCAGCTGCAAGGGAAGCTGAAATGTCTAGCCCAGCCCCGTGCCCAGGAAGAAGAGGAGACCGGCTCTGGTGAGCAGCTAGCTATTGCCCACACAGGACCCGGGCCAAGACACATCATCTCTGGGCTTCCATTCACGCACCTGTACGATGAAGGGGTGATGTCTAAGATTCTGCTTGTGACTCCAACATCCGTGATTCCAGCTCAGTGGCAAATCTGATCCTGGTGTGCCATTGTAGTTAATTCTTAGAGGAATTTTCCCGTATTTAAATTTAAAGAAGAAGAACTGGTGAGAAGCGAACTAGAGCACTTGTGCTAAGAGAAAGTGTCCCATCTGACCTCTTTCCTATTCCCAACACGTGGGATGAGGTGGGCTTTTCTTGCTCTTCCCTCCAACCCCTTCTGCCCTTTCCCCTCATCTACTTAACTTCAGCAGCCTTGTAAACAAACACAACAGAAACAGAAAACCAAGAGGATGTCAGCACGTCCCCGTCACCCCTCCCATCCAAGGTAATTCTGAATTCGGGCCAACTCCCTTTAGGATGGAGGCCAGGCATTTTGGCAGATCCCTTTGGAATTTTGAAGCGGGAGTGCTGACAGTTGAGACCTTAGTGAATGGGCCTGCAGAGGAGCCAGTGCTGATTAACGACGTACACACAAGCTGCCCAAAGAATGTTGGCTCTTGCTGGGGCGGTGATGTCATCCCTGGCAACAGGTGGTAGCCCTCTTTCTGTGAGGGCTCCTTGAGAAGGTCCTAGTGTTCCCAGTCATGAATGAGGAACAATAAGGCGACCACAGGGTTAACTGCCACTTTCACTTGCTCTTTTGTGGAGCTGGGGCCTTTCCCATAGAAATGTCATTGGCTTGAACTGATTTCTTTTTTTCTGCTGCCCAAATGTCAGACGCTCATATAAAAGTGGATCATGAGCGACTTTCGCCACTGAGGCATTTTCAATAGCAGCATAGTGATGTGTGTGCTTTCCTTGTGCAAATAGACGTGAACCCGCCTCTGGGAAGGGTAGTGGGATGTGAGCCTGCCTTGGGCTCCCTGTTAGGAAAGATCATCAGGTCAGCATGAGACCTGTATTGATTTCTGGGTCGGTATTTTGCCTTTTTGTCTCTTCTGGTTTGGGAACGCAACGTGTCTTCATGACTGGATAGCAGGGCAACAAAATTAAGAGGACTCCCTTGGAGTTCTTAGAGAAAGTCACCAATTGGGACTTCTTCATAGTAACCTGTGTTAAGATCGAGGTTGGCTGAACATGACCTAAATTGATAGACCTCAATCTTGTTACACCAGAGCCTTTTACAAAGGCTCATCTTTGTACCTTCCATATACACAAGAAGTGGGAAGAATAAGACACTCCTTGCCCACAGAAGATTTGGTATGTCAGGGATTTTCTGTGTAGGCCTGGGAATCTCTGTATTTATAGTGATTCAGGTGGTTCTCATTCACACTGGCGGTCTGGACCTCCTGGAAAGTAAAAGAGATTGCGTTTGGGATGGAAACTGGGGCTTGGACTCACACAATGAGGGTTTGAATCTGGACTCTACCACCCCCAAGCTATGTGACCTATGCAATCATTTGACTCTTCTGAACATGGCTTTCCATCATCTATAAGATCCCTTGCTCAGGGATCCACATATATTCTAAAATGTGTGTTGAGCTCCTAGCCCTGTGCCCGAAGTAGTGTAAACCACTTAGTAAGTAGATCTGTCTTTACATGAGGCCTATTTCTTCACTCTTCTTTGTAAAATGGGAGGGTTGACCCCATGATTTCTCAGAACCTTCTAAGCTTTAGCAGTCCATGGTTCTCCTCTGGTACTAATGTCAAATGTCAGAGGAGGCTGTGTCTAAGGAGCATGAAATGTTCCCCAGCCAGGGAAGGAGTCCCTTGGCTAGAGTGAAATGTGGAAGACATGAATCAAATAGGGCAATGAGACATCAGCATCAAGGGCTGTGTGCATGCCAACATAATTGCCTTCAGTGACTTTAATTTATAAGATTATAGGGGGTCCTATAAAACATCCTTGGCTTTCCAAGACACCTTGTCCAGTCCAAACCAACGATGACTTGTCTAGATCCTTTGTCAGCTTTCTTTTTTTTTTTTTTTTAAAGATTTTATTTATTTATTTGTCAGAGAGAGAGAGAGAGAGAGAGAGAGAGGGAAGGAGCACAGGCAGACAGAGTGGCAGGCAGAGGCAGAGGGAGAAGCAGGCTCCCTGCTGAGCAAGGAGCCCGATGTGGGACTCGATCCCAGGATGCTGGGATCATGACCCGAGCCGAAGGCAGCCGCTTAACCAACTGAGCCACCCAGGCATCCCCTTTGTCAGCTTTCTTATGGTTTCACTCTCTTCTGTGCCCTAGGATGAAGGGTCTAAGTTGACTCTTGCCATCTCAAGTAATACTTTCTTTTACTTGGTAGAAGTCATTCTTTCATCCTTCAGAGCTTGAGCTCAGTTTCAGACAGACATATGTTATCTGATATAGCCACTCAATACTCTGAGCCTCTAGAGTGGTGACCACAAAATCTACATTGGCCAGTGGTTGTGTAAATCAAATGAAATAACTTGTGTTCTGTCCTCTGAAAGTACATTGTGTCAGGGAGCTCAACACACGACAGTCCCCTTCTTAACTTCATGGGCAAGCCCATGTTTATTGTGAATATACAGGTTTTGGCCACATCCTTTTTGTGCCTGTTGTTCTACACAGAATTTATACTTTGGACCATTTATACTTTGGACTCATTGATCAGCATTCCTCAGTACTGAACCTGTCCTTATCATGGCCCACATAAGCAAGTAGCCCATTTGCCCATCCTAGGTGAGGATAAGATGGCGGGCCTTCTTAACAGAGGGACTGGGTGGCAATATGACAACGTTGAGAGCATGTGCCTTGGAGACCAGCAAGACCCATAACTTACTGGCTGCCAGCCTTAGGGCATCATTTAACTCTGTTCCTGACCCATAAGGTGGGAATAATCATGCCAGCCTTGCAGTGTGATTGTGGAGATCGCGTAAGAGCATGTAAATGAATGGCATTATTGTTCAAAAAGGTAGCATGGGCTATGGGCGGGAAATGGATCAGAAGTCAAAGACCCGTTTTTACTGATGTCTGGTCATCTGACTATAGAGGAGCCATTTAACCCCTCCGTATCTGTTCTCTCGGCTGGCAAAAGGCATAATTCTCATAGGGGTACCATAGTGGTATTTTCTGGCTAAAAGGAAATAACATAAAAGTGGTGTCAGTATTCTTATTAATGCTCTAATTGTTCTTCTTGGCACTGCCCAGAGGTGGCTTTGGTTCCTAATGACTTGGCATCTGTTTTAGAGACATGCTCTCGAGGCTTGGGCCATCCCTAGTTTATCTTCAGTGTGTGTGCTTGTGATAGGGACATTTTAGTCATCTCGGTTGAAGTATCTGCTTTCCATCTTGGATCATTCCTTAAAAGCTGACTTCCCACTCACAAATTTTATTTGACCCAATGCTGATCAGTACCAACACCCATGGCTCCCCCAGTGCTATTAGTCAAAAACACTGCAGCCTTCTCCAGATAGGGATCTGCAAACGTTTCACATGTTTCTTTATTAATGAAACACGGCAAATTGCATCCTTTTAGAGGATACTCAAATTACCTCTGGGAGGAAGTACTTTGTTAATGAGCCGAACGGCCTCGAGTAGGAGGATGAGTTGTGTTGACATATCAGATATCCTTTTGAGCCAGCGTGCCCAAGTGCCTGGGAATTGGGGCCAGACAGTGTTTCGTGACACAAGTTTCCTGAATTCCATTGCCTGAAAGTTTCTGTAGCAAAGCGGGAACTAGATTATTTACACCGTGATAACATCTGCAGAAGAAATGGCTTGGATTTCAAAAGAGAAAAGGTGTTTTTATAAATGGGTCACACCTGTGGCAGGAAAGCGAGACAGGTTAGGGTGGACAGTGTCTGGACACAGAAACATTCCGTGTCTAATCAGAGCTTACTCATAGGACAACAGGAAGGATCAGGAAGCCTCCAGATCCCATGCTGATAATCAATCATGTCACCCTCTTCCTCAAAAACCCTTAAGTAGCTTTCCATTGCTGTAAAAGTAAATTACTTAAAAAAAAAAAAAAGAAAGAAAAGAAAAAAAGAAATCCTAAACTCAGCATATGCAGCCCCTGCCTGTCCCTCCAGCCTTATCCCAGCCCATGAGTCATTGGCTCTTTCTTCTGAAGCTACACTGGCCTTCTTTAATTTCCACCAATTCAGCAAGCTCTCCTTACTCCTCTCTCCACATACACCCCCCCCCCCCCCCCCCCCCCGCGATTGTTACCACATGCCGCTTACGGCTAGAATGTTTTCTCCCTCCTGAGGTGGACTAAACTGTGCCCATCCTCTGGAAGTAACCTGTAAGGCCTCTTACTCAAACTGGCCTTCCTCCCTTGTACACTCCAGCTGAAAATATGTCCTTTTTTATCCACCGTAATGCACTCACTGGTTTCCCTTCAAAGCACTGACTGTGGTCTCTAATCCTGTATTTGTGTGTTTATCTATTTAATGTGTGCTTTCCTACTAGACTGTATTTTCTGTGAGGGCAGGAATTGTATCAGTTTTGCTCCTCATTGTATCCCTCTTGTATCAGAGTAAAGTGCTTATAGCAGTAGTGGCTTATTAGCAACTCTTTGAATGAATGAATGAATGAGGTGTGTAGTAGGGTTAACTGTGAAGCAAGCAGGACAAAATATATAAGGGTGCCTCTTATCCCCAGACTTACCCATCTGCTCATGGTTCACTTGACCTGGTGTCATTATTATATTTCAGACACACTTTTTAGAGTCGGACTTTCCATCCACCTGGTCTACAATCTGCCCATTGTTAGATGGAAAATCTAACAGAAGCATCTTTATAGCAGAAATGGATTTTGCAATGTTTCCAAACATTGGAAGCCTTGGAGTAAGTAAGTACTGAGAAGACTGCCCTTTGTTTTAGATAGTTGTGATTTATGATGAATGGAAAGTCTCTGGCAACCATGCTGTAGTTTAGTCCCCAGTGACAGACATACCTAAAAAGAGGCGGCAGGTCTCAATACTAACTAAGAATAACAAATAAACAAACAAAAAATTCCAGCCAGCACAGTTGTTCTCATATCTTTGCCTTTTTGTGATCTACTAGATATTCAGACTGGGAATCTTATTAAGAGGAAGATGACCACGGGCTCCTGGGTGGCTCAGTCAATTAAGTAGCTCCCTTCGGCTCAGGTCATGGTCTCGGGGTCCTAGGATCGAGTCCCACGTCAGGCTCCCTGCTCAGTGGGGAGTCTGCTAATCCCTCTCTTTCTGCAGCTCCCCCCCTTATGGTTCTCTCTCTCTGTCAAATAAATAAATAAAATCTTAATTTAAAAAAAATGAGAGGATGACCACAATGGAACATGGTCTGAAATCCTTTAATCAAAGTGAGGAACTGGAGCATAAGGATTATTCTTGAAAAATGAAGGATAAATCCAGTGTTTGTCATTAAGCATTCAAAGAAGCATATGTAGGACAGAAGAAGATTTCCCTGTGTTTTGCTGGAGGGCCAAATGAGGAGAACATGATAGGGATATGCATTTCTATCACTATAAGGAGGAACTTATGGCCCCTTTATGGATTCAGAAGTGAAGGATTACCTGTCATGAAATTGTGAGAATAATTCAGGTAGAGATTGGTTGACCATCTGGTAGGGATATAGCAAAAAGTATTCATGTATTGATTCTGAGATGAGCTCCAAAGGTCATTCTAGCTCGAGGAGTTAGTAATTCTTATTCGGCTTGGGGTTATTATTAAAAACCATGCATTAGTCTGATCTAGCTTTGGATTTAAGTTAATTTAGGCCTTAGGATCAGAAGGTCAGGCTAATTTTCTCACCTAATTTAAAAGGGGACTTAAACTGAAATTAGATTTTTTCTTCAGTTTTATGTAAACAACTCATACTCAGTACTCTGCAAATAAGTCATAACCTGAAAAGCTTTTTCCAAGTGCCATTTTTATTTCTATCTTTCCTGCTAAGTATTTTATTATGTTCAGTTAAACAAACGCTAATGAATATCTACTATGTGCATTCACCCTACAAATCTTTATTGCATATTGACTATGGGCCAGATTGTATTAAACAATGAGAACATAGACCTTGTCATTAGGGACTCATGGTCAACTTCATACAAGTATGTCAGCAGTAACAATCCCTGTGGTAAGTGCTATGATAGACATTTGCCCAGGATACTATGTGTGTACAAAGAACAGTACAGGAGTCACCTTGTGTGAGAATACCGCGTTAGGAAAGCTTACAAGTAGCAGTGAACCTCTCGGTACCCAGATGAAAAGAAGGATGAGACATATTTTTCACCCTCCATGAGTTTTCAATTAAATTGGTATTTTAACCAGAAGATGCCTAAATGCTCACAAGGTATTACGTTAGTTCTTAGTGTTGGACTGTCAACTTCCTTTCTGGGCTATGATGTGATCACACACGCATAAGATATATTATCTTTCCACCTAGCCTAGACTCCAGTCTTGTAATAAAAAAATTCTTGGAAATCTGGGATGGGTGTGGCCCCAAATCTGAAGATTGCTATGAAACCAGGGCGGGTGAGGAGCACCTCTTGACTTCTCTCCAGACTCTTCCAATAGAGACACTTACTGTCCAGAGGGGATGTGGGCCTGTGATGGGAGGACTGGCAAGGAACTTGGAGGCATAGAACCTAGATAACTTGATGCTGCTGTTGCCAAGGACTGTGAGCTCCTGAGATTTAGGACAAGGAAAGAAAGGATGTGATTTACTGGTGTGTGCTGTGGTGCGCAGGAAAGTGCAGCTTTTCATGCAAAAACATTGCAAACTGGCAGTCAATATGTGACTTCTCTCTCTTTTCTCCCTTACCCACACCAATCCTGCCTCTTGGTTCCAAACTGGGTTACTTTACATTGCTTCTTAAAGTCACAAAGGGTCTGAAAATATATATATATAATTAAGGATTTTGGAAGGAACAAGATAAGTAAGTTAAGTTCGTTAAAATGTTTTTATATACCTCTGGGAGGTTTTATTCTTTTTTCCTCCTCTGAAACTGGCCTTCCCGTGACTCAAGTTTTCTTATCATTTTAATGGTATAAAAATGCTTGTTACCCTCTCAATGTAAAGAAGTGACCTGAGAATTCATTTCCTACAGCTTGAATAGTCAATAAAGGTAATTCTCAGGCAGGAAGCATGAATGTTACTCTCTTTGTGATCCTTGAGAAACACTTGCCATCCATTTGCTCTTTTGAGAAGCCAAATGAGCAGTGAGAAAAACTTATCTTCTTAGGTTCAGAGAGAATCTCATCCATTCAATTGGAGAAAGAAAGCAGTTCCTAAATGCACAGTTAGGTCAGTCAAGAATGTGCTCGTTGTGTTTGTATAGTGGTGAACTTCTCAGTACAGAATAAGAACCTGAGGTCCATCTCAACAGCACTTAAACTTAGAACTCAATGGGTAGCAATTAGGAGGAATTTAAAGCATACCTGGGAGGCTCCAAAAGTAAATATTTCTCTGGGCAGATGTGTTATAGCTGAATTAACTGGGTGTTTGTGCAACTGCAATGAATCGGAGAGATAATAGTCTCTATTGCCTGTAGATCTAGCCTGTGATTTCAAAATACAAGTGGTGTTAAATGTTCCCAGTAGAGGTTCAGGCGGTTTGCTGAGCAAACCATTACTGCTGGCAGGTTATAATCATACTGCCTTGGGTTATTTGTCCAATTCTAAGTAATGAGGTTCCCATCACCCTCCATTTGAGGTGTGTTTATCTTACAAGAACTTGGGTCAAATTGAACTTAAATTTCACTTGATCGTTCTCTGCTAAGAACCATTCCTAGAGGAGGAAAGCAAGATTCATTTCTCTCATATTATTTCTTGTTTAAAGTTTCTGCCAGAGAAAAATAAGTGATCTCACCCTTTAGGTTGATTGGGTAATTCGGGGTGATGCCTTCAGCCTCTCACTTGCACTGGTGAGAAAACTGTAAAAAGGATATCCTGCTTCTGTCTTTTCTGTTTTCATCCCGAGACCACTTAAGAGGGGCAGCCTTCTGCAAGATTCCTTACAGGTTATAATAATAGGAGTGGGGGCAATGAGGGTAGAGATTGAGGCCACAGGGGCCAGAAAAAAGAAATAGAGAATGCCTGTAGACCAGTGAGTAGCAAATCTATGTACCGGCTTACAATAACTGTTATCTTTGCTGTAATACAATGCGTTTCACCAAGATCAAGACTCTACTACAACTAGGAACGGTTTCGTTTTGGTCCAACTGAGGCCAGGATAAGGCAGATATTCACACAGGCTCATCTCCCACAGTACTCCAAACCTCACACTACATGCTTTTGTAGGCATGATCATAGTTTATATGTCCAATAATCATATAAGTTTGGTATTCCCCACCTAACAGATGAGGAAAGGGAATCTGTCCAACCTCCCATGGAAAGCAAATAGCAAAGCTTGAGTGGGAATCCAATCTGTCTTATTCTGATCATTTCCATGTAGATCTGGTTTAGGTCACCATGATGGCCATGATGGCATTTCACCCTCAGGCCCATAAAACAGCAGGCCTGACACCCAAAGGGTCACACATGGGAAATTCCTTAAGGTAATAATCCTTTGTGTTTAACATGAAAGCCTTCAACACATTCAGTACATTTAGTCAAATCAATGAATGGGATGAAATTTAAACGGGGTTTTGAAGTGGATAGGTTGAGAAGTTAGTGTCAGTCAAGCCCTGACTGTCTAATTGTGGGACAGTTGGAGAGTCCATCATTACACATCTTTTTTCTTTATATCTCTATACTGAGACCTGAAATATGAGTGACTCTCGTAACTATCCTATTTTTATAACAGAACTACTTTTTATTATTTGAAATAGCTCTTTCAAGGTTGCCCTCTCGTTTTCATTCATTCTCTCCACTGGTATCTGTGAAAGCACAATGTCTAGGCACAGGAGACTGAAGGCTAGAAAAAGTCTGGGATCTGATCACAAAAGGCCCTGGATGTCAGGTTGAACTGGGATTTTACTCCAAGGGCTACTGAGACACGGTGGTAGGGCAGCCACGGATGGTGATAAATGGAGGAGCCGTGCGGTTGGATGGTTACTGTTACCCCATGGCAAGTGTAGACATGGAGTCACAGAGTTGTTGTGTGACTTGTATAGGACCACAAACTACCTGAGGGGACAAACAGACGTAGAGCCTGGTTCTCCGGACCCTGGAGCTTTCTCCACTACCTTCAGCTACCATCTTTCTTATTAATGCTACCAATGCCTTGCCACAAAGCAGGGACAGTGCAAAAGAAAAGAGATAGCTGGAAACTTCTGCCTCTTGCCACAAATGAGCCTCATTTATCCAGGTGGAAGAATACAACTGAGCACAAGGGATCTGGGAGCCAGAGATGCTTGCCCTGAAGAGCAGAGAGCTCATGATCTCATTTGCAAGGGATTGAAATCAACCTGATATTTGAATTCAGTCCGTTGACTCAAATAATATTAGATCTCTTAACCTTCACCAAACCTCTTAGGTCCAGTGGTAGAAGTGACATCCATCTCCCTGGAATGTCTTGCCAACAGGCCACTGTCCTCCCTGCATTGCCATGCAACCAAACCTTTAACTGACCTTTTCTGTCCTTAAAGACTCCTGGGTTTCCTAAAAAGCATAGAGAATCCTGAGGTTTTCCTGAACTTCCATATATTCTAGGTTCTCCATTTTTCAAATTTTCAAATTAACAAATTAATTGTGTACTCGGTGCAGGTAATTAGGTGAAATTATAAAAGTGAAATATACTTGACAATGACATGAGAGGATACGTGTTGCATGGCGGGTGCTTCAGTGTGCATCTCATTTCATAGTCACAGGTGTCCCATGAGACAATAGGAGCCTTCCTAGATTATGGGCAAGGAAGTTGGAGTTACCTGCTCAAGATCATTCAGCTGGGAAGCAGGGAGGGGTGGAAACAAACCTGGATATTCCTTGACTGTCCTACTAGACTAGTTCCCAGATAGAGGGCTTCCAGAAACTTGTAGTCATCGAGTCGAAAGCAATACTGAAAACATTTATTGTGAAAATAATGAAAGAACAAAAAGCATGCAGGATATTCAAATACAAGGACAGGAGGACATCGATAACATTCTTAAGTATTTTGCATAAAGTCATTCCTTCTTCCATTCAGCAGTCATTTGTTGAGGGCCTACCATGTGCCAGGCACTCTTCTAGGTACCCCAGATACAGCAGGTGTGTATGAATCTCCTGTATTTGTAAGCCTTACATTCTACAGAAGGAGGTAGACTATCAATAAATGAACACGTATGCAGGATTACAGACAGAGAGGGTCAGAAGAAAATAAAACCAGGAGGGAGAGACTTTCAGCAGGGTGACCAGAGAGAGGGGAAGTGTTCTCTCTCAAGAGGGGATTTTTGAACTGAGCTCTATGTGATATAGAAGGGATCAGCCATGCAGATATGGGAGTGGGGCGCATGGAGAAGAATATTGCCAAGAAAGGCCAAAGACAAAGGCCTAAAGCAGAAGTAAGCTTTTGTGCTCCAGGAACAGAAAAAATTGCAGAGTAGCTAGAATCTGGTGATAAATATTTTGATGAATTGAAGTGAATTTGTTAAGTAAGAGACTTTCAAAAGGAAGACTAGCAAGAGGAAATCTTGAAGAGGACATTACCTCAGGCTAGAAGAGCTCGGAGAAGAACTAGGAAATCCAAATGGTGAAGGTCTTGGCAGAGTTAAGAGAAGCATGGCGCTTGGATTCCTTTAGGATCAGTTGATGGTGGGTCATTGATGTTTAATTGGATTGGTCCTACAACAGCTCAATGGCTTAAGACAAAAACACTGTCCACACATCAGATTTGCATTTTTCTGAAGCAATATTGTTTGATGAAGGTTTGATGTGGCCCCAAGTCCACTGGGAAATGAAAAGCAAATAGAGATTTTTATATGAAGATGTCTTCCTGGTGAATGAAATAATCAATGGAAGGTAGAATAAATGAGAAAGCTATTTCTGTACCTTTTGCAAATATTTTGGTTAAATGATGGAATAATCTTAAATAGCAGAAGATCAATTTGAATTAGAAGAGGAGTCTTATATCCTCGTGGTAAGGATAAGGATTCTGGAATCAGACAATTTGATCAAGTTTCAAATCTTTCTCACTAGATGGGTAACCTCTAGCAAGTTTTCCTGATCTTGCCAAGACTCAGTCTCTTCTGTCTGAAAAATGGGGTGATAATGGTATTTAGCAATTTGGTAACAGAAATTTAGAATTTGGGGGAGGACTAAGTGAAGTGTTGCCTGTGGAGTGCTCAGAATATCCCTGGTTGCATAGAGAATAATCAGAAAATGTTATCAGTCCTTAGCTAGGTCAGGGAGGAGCTGAGGAGAGTGTTTAGAAACGTGTGCTTATGAGGAAGAGAAAAGAAAGTCATAAAGCAGTTCTGAGTGTTTTTGAATAGGGCTATTACCTAGTCAGAGCTGAGCACTGTGGAATCTGACAAGGTACTATCCCTCTCTGTGCCTCGGTTTCCCCATCTGCCAGCCAAAGTGGATGCCAGGGCAAGATGGCAAACACTCTCACATGCATCCAGCCTCGAAGATCTATTTGGTAAGTTAGTCCCAGAGACCTGGCATTCCATTGGGATCTAAAACTAGGGTGACCAGTCATCCTGGTTTCCCTAACACTGAGGATTCTGTGGAACGGAGAACTAGGATTTTGATTGCCACAACACGACCATCTCTGGCAAACTGGGATGGTTGCTCACCATACAAAAGTGTTTCCAAGAGGAAACGAAGGGAGTAGTGAGGAAAGGGTCTATTTCAGAGGTAGCTGGCTGGTGTTCTTCTAGCTCCTCTACCTGTTTCTGTGTTAGGCTCAGGTACTGGCATATCAGGTGATCTTGTTCTCTCTATTTTGAGCCTTGCAAGAATGGAGAGCTGACTGTTGCCATTGGCATCTGCAGTGCTGTTTCTTGATGTGTAAAGATGAAAGACACTTCCATGTTCATAAAAGAGCACCTTGTGGTGCTGAGTATCCCTAGGGGAAAGGTATCATAAATAATGCAGAATTCCAAAGTTTCCCCTAAGGCCTCTCAAAGTAACTTTGGGACAGAACTATAGTACTTCTTGCCTGCATGTTGTCCCTGTCCCACCAGAACATGGTGAAAGGCCCTTTTCCTCCTTGTCTACCCAACAGACTTCTCATTCTAACCCAAGAGAGCCCATCCTGGGAAGCCCCTCTGGGTTGCATGTAACCTTTTTGCATAATTCTGCCTGAGTCTTTGACCCCTTGGCTATAATCATGTATTATTACACTGCCCGTTCGCCGTTACTCCCAGGCTTTTCTGAAGGCAGGTACATTGGTGCCAAGTCTGCAGTGGGAATAGACTGTCTGTACCTCATGTCATATTAAAAACCCAGAGCCCGGAATGGCTGCTGAGACTGTGGAATGCCTCCTCTGTGCGCTCCTGTCCGTTGCTTCAGTTTGTTAATGCAAAGCCTTCTGACGATTTTCTTTTCCATGGGAAAAATGAAACCCATTAATATAATTTCAAACCTTAGTCTCTCTAGCTTGAGCCCCAGATTCTCTAGTGCCAGGACACCATTGTGACTCAGAAGATTTAAAACTGCAGCAAAACTAAATAATCTTGTGGAATGGATGCTGAACCAGGCACCAAGTTCCATGACATGTAGCATTGAAATATACAAGTACTAATTATCCACTAATTACAACCACAGTAGAATTGAGCTCATTTTCACTGAGAAAGGACTGACACAGTGTTGTGAATGGCTTAAAAATCTACTCTCAGGCTCTGTAGGCTCAGCCATTTGTTGAGAAGATACTGAATTTCTTGGAGGGCTAACAAAGATGAGATTTTCTTTTAATCTGGGTGGTGTGTTTATTTGGCTAGTGGGTTTTTAAATGGGTCCCTCTCGTGTACCCACCCATTATAAACTGTTAGCCCCAAAGACAAAATATATAAAACTGCTAAAAATGTAGAGGAAACATTTGCAACTGTGCTACTGGCCCCCTCTGCTGACTTCGTGGGAGGGCTTGGGGGTCAATATTGGGATGTCAAGAAAAGGAGGAGGGAAAGACAGAAAGAGAGACTTGAACGTAAGTGCCCATGATACCCACCAGTAGCTGCAGCCTTTAATTTTCAGTTTGCCAGGGTCAGCCGTCCCTTTCTCATCCCTGAAGTTAGAGCAAAACTTCAACAAGCTTCTGCCACCTCTCCTAAGGGAACCAGTAAAGGAAAACCAAGCAAATAATTACAGTACACTGGTGAAGGGCACAAATTTAGGAGGCCCACAGAGATGGTCACTTGGTTGTGTGGCTCTCAACAAGTGATACATATTTATGTTGATCTTCTGGATAAATATGGAATAAACAAGATCTAGAGACAGATTCCACGATGGTTTTCAAGGCTGCCCATCTCCACCCCTTGCTACACCAAACCCCATCCCACAAGCCAGTATTTGTTGCCCTTTGATTGTTTCCCAACCTTACTCGTTCAGTTATTCTCTTCGGACAACAAGCTAAAATGGCCATCCAAGTCCCCCTTGTGATAAAACATGGTGGAGTTTCCTTAGCACACTCCTTACTAGATTATTGGTTGCATGTTGGAAGAATTAATTCATCAGATTCTAGCCAGGAGTGTGATCCTACAAGGCCCTTTGACTTGTCCTCCATTTTGATGCTTACTGCAGAGCGCCTTGCAGACCTAGAGAAGTCAGAGGTTTCCTATTTTTCATCCCCACATATGCACTCCTAACCTTCTTTGCGAAGTGAAACATGGGCTGAGCCCTCTCTGACAGACAGTGAGCAACCCTATTTCTATGTGACAGGTTCTTGGATAAATAACATAATTTAGTTAAGCAAAAAGTAAAGGCAAAAGAGAAATAAAATACCATTTTAGAAAGAGTCAAGAAAAACTCATTAGCATTGGCAATCTGCCATTTCCCCCCATTAACCTAAATTAACCACACAGACTGCAGACTCTGACATGTGATCCAAAAAAACATGGCTGTATGAACTTGTAACATTTTGCATTAAAAACCCAAAATAATAATTATCACAGCACATAATTCCATTTTGAAATTTATTTGGAAGCTTTTTCCAAAAGACATGGGCGTTTTTGCAAGCTGTAATATCAGTGCTGAGTGAGCATTCCCATAGATAATGGGCCATCACCTGCTCTGGGTGGTGGTACCTGTGGATGCTATTCAGACACGCTTCTGTTCACATTTTCAATAGTATATTTTGTTCATTTATTTATTTGACAGAGAAAGAGAGGGAACAAGCATTGGGAGTGGCAGAGGAGGAGGGAGAAGTAGACTCCCCGCTGAGCAAAGAACCCAATGCGAGAATTGATCCCAGGACCCGGGGATCATGATCTGAGCTGAAGGCAGACACTTAAATGACTGAGCCATCCAGGCGCCCTGCTTCCTATATTTTTTCAATGAACATTGAATGAATAAAAACACAGCTGTCCTGGAGAGGTCACTGAGAGGTCTACTGAGAGAGAAAAACAATAAAGAAAATACAAAGTAATAAAGCTAGAATGCAATTATTTATAAAGTCCTCTATAAACGACCATAAGGAGTATACAACTCTTCATTGACTTGATACAGCAATTTTTCCCAAGAAGTTCTAAAAAATTCTAACCTCTCCTCTATTTCCACTTCTATTTACAAGGGAAAAAAATATTATATGTTACTCCTGGTGAGCGAAAGGGGATTCCTCCCCCAGTAAATCACTGCTGTGTTACAGAGGAAGAAACAGAGACACAAAATTGTAGAGACTTGCACAAAGTTGCTGCATTTACGAATGATTAAGCACATGTTTCAGCATTTGCGGGGGAGGTGGTACTTCTTCCCAAGGCACAGAATGACCATGAAATTCCATTAATTCGGACTCTTGTGGAAGAGGATTTTACAGCAGTTGAAAATGCAGATTCTAGAATATTTCAGGAAACACACGTTTACTGCTTTCCAATCAACGCATAAGGTTAACGCAACTATTAAAGCGTCGCCAAACAAAAGACCTGGTTGGACGGACTCTAATGAATAGTTACATAGGCTATTTGCGATTAGAGCATCAAACTGGAGATTGTTAATTCAAGTGCTTCGCAAATGGTTTGTCTCCAGTACATTAAATATTCCCCTGAGACCTTTCCACCCTATTAATTTACGTAGGTAGCACAAAGGTCAACTTCAACTCGCCCCAGAACTATTACAAATCCTCAGATAGGTGGGATGCAAAATAATGAGGTTTTACAGTGTATATATAAATTTAGGACAAAAGGGAAGGATTGAAAATTATGTGGAAATTAACTGGAAAACGTGTGATATAAAAAGGGGGGAGGCTTGTCGGTCCTCTGGTAACATGCAAAGCTCTCCATAACAAGCGATATTTTTCCTAGATTTTTTTTTTTAAATTGAGTTGCAAAACATTGCTCCCACCCGAGACCTTGTACAGATCATAGAGCAAAACTGATCTTAGAGAATGGCACGCCTACAAAGCACAAATGTGTTTTCAAGACTTTGCACATCCTCTGAGTAATTGGCACTTTCTCCAACCTTCTGATTTTATCTGTCAGATGAAAACAGATGTAGAAACAAATTATTTGCAGTGAAATCATTTCTAAGGGGAGTGCAGTGGTGGTTTTCACACCTCTGGAGTGTGTAGAAATCAAAGAACTTCATAGTGTTCATTTGAATAAGTAGAAGGAAACTTAACTCTCACAGACTTGGTTATTACATTTGCAGACATTGTCGGAGGTGACATGTCTGAAAACAGTAAGGTGTCCCTCTTTTTTTTTATTTTTAAAAATTTTAAAAGATTATTTATTTATTTATTTATTTAGCAGAGGGAGACACAGCGAGAGCGGAAACACAAGAAGGGGGAGTAGGAGAAGGAGAAGCAGGCCCTTCACAGAGCAGGGAGCCTGATTCGGGGCTCTATCCCAGGACACTGGGATCAAGACAGGAGCCGAAGGCAGATGCTTAACGATGGAGCCACCCAGGCTCCCCAAGGGTCCCTCTTGAATGTAATTATAAATAGCATCCCAGTGCTGTTAGGACTTTTAATAAAAATAAAAGATAATACACTGCTTTTTATAGATGGTACTTCTGTTTTTTAAACATCCCAGCTAAGTGCAAGGTCCTATGCCAAACACTTCATCTATACTATTTGCTACATGAAGCCTGTGAGGGAGTTAGATCTATCCCCATTTCATAGACTACAGACTTAGAACAGAGAAGTTGTGTAACTTGTCCTTGATCACACAGCTAAGAAATCAGAGAGCCAGGACTGAAAACCAGACTCATCTTTCTCATTAATTTGTCTCAGACCTAGTTACAGATTTGCTACTTCAATTTTTTCCATCTTCTCCGTCTGTTGGAATCTTGTTCACCATTTAGGGCCCAGTGCAAATTCAACGTTCAATTTATTCCCTTAAATTTTCCAGTCACATGATTCGGTGTTTATCTTTCCTTCTTCGGGGCACCTGGACTTGCCCAGGCTATGTAATAGATCACACCGTGTGTCATTGCTGTTTGCATAGGTGTGTGTCTCCCTCACTGGGTGCCATGGAGACCAACATAAAGGCTTACTCTTGTATCATCTTATCTCTTCCCAATGTGCCTTGTGCCCAGTATGCTTTTGTGATGAAGAGATAGCGTCGCCACAGAGGGGATGTTTCCCTCTGCTACCTGAGGGCCAGATGGAGCCAAGAGAGGCAAATACAGCACAAGAAAGTCCCCAGAACGAGGTCAGATTGTAGCTGAGATAAACCATTATGTTAGGGGTAGATACAAGGCATGTGTCCGATCTAAAGTCCGATCTAAACCTGGCAACCATGGGGTAGATTTGCTGGGTGGATTCAGAATAGAACTTGGTAGCATTCAGGGGCAGGGTGGCTCGGGTGATTAAGCCTCTGCCTTTTGCTCAGGTCATGACCACAGGGGCCTGGGATGAGCCATGAATCAGGCTCCTCAGCAGGGAGTCTGCTTTTCCTTTCCCCACCTCCACCGCCTGCTCATGTTCTCTCTCTCTCTCTCTTTCTCAAATAAATGAAATATTTAAAAAGAAAAAAATGTTATTGAATTCAGTTGAGGACACACAGGAGACTATGTGTCAGGGGCCCCATTTTATTGGTCTTTAAATTCTTTTGTATTTTAAAAATGGAGTATTTTTCATTGTGGGAGAACTAGACCATTTGGATAAGCAAATAAACAAACAAAAAATCAATTACCTTGGCCGCATCACCCAGCAAGAACAACTGTCTATATAGTGATTCTCACCCTTGGCTGAATTTTGGAATCACCTAGAGCTTTTGAAAAATCTCTATGCTCTGACGTAGGCCCATCCCAAATAATTCAGAATTTCTGAACGTGGGACCCTGGCATCTGTGTATGTTCATGCTCCCTATAGGATTCCAAGCCACTGCCAAGAGTGAAAACCAGTCATGGTCTTGAACCAGGCTTCTCAAAATGTCATGCACGTACAGATCACCTGGGTCTGGGAGGAGCCTGAAGATTTGCACATCTGTGCTCCTAGATGATACTGATGCTGCGACCCATGCCACACTTTGAGCTGCAAGTCTATATACTACCTTCTGGATAAAATGTAACAATGTGTGACCAAAGGACTTCTGAAAAGTCTTTGAACAAAGTACTTAAACTGTAAGCATCAGTTTCCTTATCTGTCCTGTGACATTGCGAGTAGGAGACATTTTACAATTTTTGTGGCCCAGATGTTCAGACACATTTGGGGGGAAGTCTTAAAATTGGAGGGAAGCACAATTACATCCTTGAATGCATAGGATACAGCAAGCGTTATTTGGGGAGCTCATAATGAGAATTACATTACTTGAGCATTCAATATGTGCCAGGAACCAAACTAAACATTTTAAATCAATGATTTAATTTAAGAAGCCTCATTTTACCACTAAGGAAGCTGCTGTTTAGAGAAGCTAAGTAACTCGCTGAAGACCATGCAATTGCCTGGGGGCAGGATTGAGAGGCAAGGGCAGATGGTCTAAGGCCAACGCCTGAGTGTTGGTTAGTGCCCTGCTAACCAGTACCCCATCCTGCTTCCCAGACTAGGTCACCTTGGAGGCCCATCCACAGAGTGTCCTTTAGATTTCTAGCCACTACTTCTTCCTTATCTTGATCATCAAATATTCAGAATTATGCGGAAGAAAACTTTGGCAGAAAGAGAAAGAGGGAGATGTGTTCCATATTGCACATCTGAGCACACACGTCAGTGGTATGTTAATGGCACCTAAAGATGGCATCATTTCATACAACATCCTTAATATGGGTTCACCATCTGTAGCTTAATTTCTCTGAAGAAAACCAATATGGCATTCAAGGTTTAGCTAAATCCCCTAGAGACTTCTTCAGGTGCATAAATCTTTCTTCATCTAGGCCAAACCAGAAGGCAGAGCCAGAGGGCTGTGTGAGATTAGGAGGGAGAGCCATGAGGATTGGTGATGAGGAGAGAAACTCAGGGAAGAACAGATGGGACTGGTATGTATCCAGGTACTCGGGCAAAAGTAGACTCATACACAGCGTCTCTAGTCCTGTGTGTATCTGTGTGTGTATGTACATATGTGCACGTGTGTGCATGCATATGTTGACATATGGGGCAGGAACACGTGATATGGGAGAGAATTATTCAGAGAAGAGGTCTTTGTAATATTCTCCACCATACAACATCTTCTTCATTATTTCTCCCTCATTGGCCACTGTCTTATCCTTCACCCTGATGACAAGTTACCTTGACCCCAAGCCCCTAATCAATCTTGTCTGTAATGAGTGGTACAGCAAGGGAACAGGGCTTGCCAGAACCTTAGACTTCTTCCCCCAGGCTGTGGGCAACTCCATCCATCAGCTGGGCCTGAAATGAAGATACAGAGGTGTGTGCCAAGCCCCAACACTCTTCCTGCACAAGCTGGCTTTTCTCCCTTTGCTACCTGTAGCAGCTGCAACATCCTGTATCCAAGGGAGAAAGCATTTCTGGCGGAAGAATCCTGCCTGCAATTTCCGTGCTGCTCAGGAAGACTTGAGAAATGCCATCTATTGGTTTACAAAGAAAGAAAATGAAACTTATCTGTCAGAAGGCCACCAGCTCTGCACCACGTGTGAGCCACAGGGTCTCCATACTTGGTCCAGGATACATCCTCACTCACACAGTTTTTTTAGATTTTTTTTTTTTTTTTTTTTTTTTTTTTTTGTCAGAAAGCGCAGGAGCGAGCACAGGCAGACAGAGTGGCAGGCAGAGGCAGAGGGAGAAGCAGGCTCACCGCTGAGCAAGGAGCCCGATGTGGGACTCGATCCCAGGACTCTGGGATCATGACCTGAGCCGAAGGCAGCCGCTTAACCAACTGAGCCACCCAGGCGTCCCCTCACTCACACAGTTTTGAAGTTTCTACTGGCATCTTTGAAGTCACTATTTATAAAGAAAAGCTCAAGCTGCAGAGGGAAACTCTATCCATGATTTCCCTGTCAGATTTTCTTAAGAAAATTTAATAGTAGCACTGTGTACTCAGTCAAGCAACTCCAAATCTTTACACCTCATGAAACAGCTCTTACTTAAGAAGCTTGTCTGCGGGAGCCAGTTTGCAGACCCTTTTTTTAACCCCATCATAACCAATGCATTAGCTCTTGTATATTTTTTATTTCTGGTGGTTCTTTTCTTTTTAAAGAAATGTTGTTTAGGGCTGCCTGGGTGACTCAGTTGGTTAAGTGTCTGGCTCTTGATTTTGGCTCAAGTCATGATCTCAGGGTCATGAGATTGGGCACCACCCCCTGCCCTGTGCTCAGCGGGGAGTCGGCTTGAGCTTCTCTCTCTCTCCCTCTCCCTCTGCCCCTCCCTACTACACTTCTCCTACACTCTCTCTCTCAAATAAATAAATAAATCTTATTCCCCCCCCCCAAAAAAAAAGAAAAAAAAAGAGGGGCACTTGAGTGGCTCAGTAGTTAAGCATATATCTTCAGCTTAAGTCATGATCCCAGGGTCCTCTATCAGAGATCGAGCCCTGCATCAGGTTCCCTGCTCAGTGAGGAGCCTGCTTCTCCCTCTTCCCCTCCCCCTGCTCGTGTTCCTTCTCTCACTGTGTCTCTCTCTGTCAAGTAAATAAAATCTTAAAAAAAAAAAAAAAAGAAACATTGTTTAGTCTAAGAACACATATTATCTGGTTGTTTCTTAAAAACAAACTTATTAGGTGTCCTCACTCCAACTTTAATTTTTCCTATAAAAATCTTTGCATTTGAATTTGCATTTGCACTGATATTTGCACTTATCATGTGTCTATTTCATTCTCCAAATTCAGTTCACAGCCTTACATCCACATGTAAATACGCAGGCGACATTTCAAGGTCCCCTGATGGGCTGAACAGAAAGGTGGAAATGGAAGTTCTAGAAGTTGGGATATTATGGAAGAGACAATAAACATGAGAATAAGGGTTTTTTTTTCCATTTAAAAAACACACTCATAGTCAACTGATGTTTTCATTTTCCTCCTTTTGAGAGATAAGTGTATCCTTAAGTGTTGATTTTGTGCAACAAACAAAAGCCACCAACAAAACAGAAAGGCAATCTACTGAATGAGAGAAGATATTTGCAAATGATATATCCAATAAGGGGATAATATTCAAAATATATAAAGATTTTGTGGATGAATAAAAAACAGAGTGCGGCCCCTCTTGTTCCTTCCAGGACGTGACTTACCCACATCCTGCTCAGCTGGGCTCGGGTCCACCAAGAAGAAAACAGGGTCAGTAAGAGACCAAAGAATGATCTCCTTTTAATGTTTTTGTGTTATTTTAGACTCCTTACACTGAAAAGAGACTTAATGCATTCCCAGGTAAGGTAACAGGGGCCTAGAGAAACCACGTCATTGCCTAGACTCTCCACCCAATAACTGGCAGGGCTGAGACCAGGACCCAGGTCTCCTGGCTCCCAGGCAGGGGCTTTGCCACCACTGCACGTACTCATCTGCGAGGGAGACAGTGAAGAGGCCTCAGAATTAGTGTCCCTGGTATGAATGATGGCTTAATCATTGGTGACCTTGGACAACTTATTTGAGTCAATTTCCTCCTACGAATGGAGTCAGAATAGTTCTTGTCTGTCATCACTGTGAGATTCAATGACAGCATGTATGTGAGCTGTTTGGTACAGCGGCTGGCCCGTAGTACTCAGCAAACGTGGGATACTATGAGATCATTTGCCCACCTTTCTGCATAAATTTCATAGAAACCAGGGTATGGAAGACTATGGAAATAGCCACAAAGCCCTTGTGTGTAACATTAAAGATTAAAAAGCTATCATCAACAACAACAACAAAAAAAAGAACAGGCTGTCAGGAGTTATTCTAAACACCTTCAACGTTCAGCATGAGAGAGAATTCCAGAAATTGAGAAGACCTTGAAATTATTCAAAGGATGAAATAGGGCATTCAGGTCACTTCAACTCCCGTGGTTTGGGACCATTATGGCCACTCTGTATAAAACAGCATTGAGCATTCTGGAAGTTTCTTTCAAACAAGTTCTGCTTACAAGGTGCTAGCTTCTATGTAAAGTACCAAGAACATGAGGTGACTAAGATCTCTTTTTTACCCTTTTACTCGTATCATATTAGGAACAGTTCACTAACAAACAGAGCCACATACTGGGTCCAGCGATAATAGTATTTGTATGTTGAACAACTGTGACGGGTTCTCCCCTAGGTTCCCGAGATCAGCCGGTAAACTCCCCCAAATCTCTGCCTTCTTGAAACTGTGGTCTAGAAGGGGATCCTGACGACAGATGGGTTACCTGAGAAACGCTAAAGGGAAAATCAGAGAAGGCTTCGCGGAGAGGCAATGTATGAACTGTTTGGAAGGACGGTGAGGGGTTTTCCAGATATCTGGGGGTAGGCAAGGAGAAGTAGACAGCAGAGGAAATGGAGATAAGAAAGACAGACTTAGCACTAATTGTAGCTCACAGGGCTGATAATTCTAGTTGTGTTTTTTTTTATACTAAACTCAGTTTCCAACAGTCCTGGAAAATTATGATGAAGCAGCTAAGATCCACATTGCTTCAAGTAGCACTTAAACAAAATGTGAATGTCACGACACTTAGATTACAAGGCTGCGACCCGGGACACCCACAAGGAGAAAAAGCTGGGGAAAGATGTCATCCTACAAGTCTGGCTTCTCCGACCATAACTACTTAGAACACTCTATGTTCTCTTTTGAACAGGAGTGACATTTTCGTGCTCAGGCTGTTTCTCAGAGAGATTATGAGAGTCCCCCATCTCCACAACAAAAAAATCAAAGCTAGTCATTTTTAAAGTAATTGCATGGTTTCAGCCATATGCTCTCCCCCCTCCTTTAGTGAGTATCATTCACTTAGTACTGGCACAATTCCCCTCCTAAATTGGAGGTTTGCATATGCAATTATATCAAATGATGTGTTTGTTTATATCTCCGAACCACATTCAAAAGCTCGCCTATGATTTATCTTTGAAATTCAATTTCATCATGTCAGTCCCCAATTTACTGTGCCCAATGGGTCTTCAGTAACATGTGTGATGTCCACGCCTCTCTCCTGCCGAGATTACACAATGGGATTGCCTTCCACAGTGATGCATCAGAAAAGCTGAAGAGAGAGAGTGTGCTATGTTTTATTCTCTCCTCTTTTCTAAGGCCCAGCTATATTCAGTGACCACAGAGTTGTTAAAAATGAAGACACAGCATTGGCTATTTTGACAAATTCCTCTGGACTGTGAGGATGGCTCACTGCATTCCTTTCCGACTGAAAACCAGTGCTGCTAAGGGCCAGAACTCATCCAAGTGTGTCTCTTTAAGAGAAGAGAGCTCTTGCCTCTTCTTAGTGTAACTGGTCCCATCTTCATAACAAGGATTATTTCCTAGCACAAATAACTACCAGTTGTAGCTTTAACCCCAAAATGTTCTGTTCATTTTTTTTATGTCCCTGATTCCCTGTGGACACACCCAATTACACCACTCATCCCAACCCCTCCCTCTTCATGCCTGATTCCTAAAGTAATGTATCTGTCCGTTCATTCATTTTTAAATGTCTGTCTTCTCCAAACATGAGGGGCTTGTTAAAAATCTAAAAGGCAGAGTTTGTGATCTCTTCCTAATTTTTAAACAGCTTTACCGACATGTAATTTACATGCAGTGACATTCACGCATTTGAAGTATACAGTTCTGTGGTTTTCAGAATGCGTGTGGAACCGTGCAACTATCACCACAGTCTGTAATTTTAGAGTATTTTCATCACCCCGGAAGAAACCTTGTCCCCACGAATAGCATTTCCTGTTTGCCACCCTACCTCATCTGATTTCCCACCGATTTTCACTTTTGACTTAGATTTTTTTTTTTAACCTGCCTTTTACCATCCATCTGTAAAAATAACAATAATGGAAACACAGGGAATTAAAACATACAGATGTTTTCCTGCCTTTCTTCCAGGAAGAGAGTCGGCTTGGCTTTGTCACACTCCAGGTTCC
>RCUC01142099.1:0-48966 GCA_003697995.1 Taxidea taxus jeffersonii | reverse complement strand
CCCCTTCTCCACCCCCCCCTCCAGTTTTGGGTTTCTTCTGATTTGGTTAGCGTATATTTTTCTGGGCTTGTTGCTACCCTTTTAGTATTCTGTTCTCTCATTCATATATTCTTTTTTTTTTTAAAGATTTTATTTTTATTTATTTGACAGATGGAGATCAAAAGTAGGCAGAGAAGCAGGGAGAGAGAGAGAGAGGAGGAAGCAGGTTCCTTGCTGAGCAGAGAACCCCATGCGGGGCTCGATCCCAGGACCCTGGGATCATGACCTGAGCCGAAGGCAGAGGCTTTAACCCACTGAGCCACCCAGGCGCCCCTCATTCATATATTCTTATCTGGATAAAATGACAAAGTGGAAAAACTCACCTCAAAAAAAAAGGACAAGAGGCAATAATGATGGCTAGAGACCTAATTATTATGGACATTAGTAAGATGTCAGATCTAGAGTTCAGAATGACAATTATAAAGGTTATCAAGGTGCTAGCTGGGCTCAAAAAAAGCATGGAAGATACTAGAGAATCCTTTCCTAGAGAAATAAAATCCCTTTCTGGAGAAATAAAAGAACTAAAACCTAACCAAGTTGAAACCAAAAAAGCTATTAGTGAGGTGCAATCCAAAATGGAGGCTCAGGGCACCTGGGTGGCTCTGGGTTAAGCATCTGCCTTCAGCTCAGGTCATGATCTTAGGGTCCTGGGATCGAGCCCCACATTGCACTCTCTGCTCAGCAGGGAGCCTACTTCCTCCCCTTTCTCTGCCTGTCTCTCTGCCTGCTTATGATCTGTGTGTGTGTGTGTGTGTGTGTCAAGTAAATTTAAAAAATCATTAAAAAATAAATAAAAATTAATAATTTTTTTAATGGAGGCTCTTACTACTAGGATAAATGAGGCAGAAGAGAGAATTAGTGATATAGAAGACAAAAGGATGGAGAATAAAGAAGGTGAGAAAAAGATAAACAACTACTGGACCATGAGGGGAGAATTCAAGAGATAAGTGATAAAACAATATTAGAATAATTGGAATCCCAGAAAAAGAAGAAGAAAGAGAGAGGGGGGCAGAAGTTATGTTAGAGCAAATTATAGGAGAGAATTTCCCTAATATGTTGAAGGGAATAAGCATCAAAATCCAGGAGTCACAGAGAATCCCCCTCAAAATCAATAAAAAGAAGTCAACACCCATCATCTAATAGTAAAACTTACCAGTCTCCGTGACAAAGAGAAAATCCTGAAAGCAGCTCAGGACAAGAAGTCTGTAACATACAATGATAGAAAGATTAGCTTGGGAGAAGACCTATCCACAGGGCTCTGGCAGGCCAGAAAGGACTGGCATGATATATTCAGAGCACTAAATGAGAAAAATATTCAGCCAAGAATACTATATCCAGCTAGGTTGTCATTAAAAATAGAAAGAGAGGGACGCCTGGGTGGCTCAGTTGGTTGGGCAGCTGCCTTCGGCTCAGGTCATGATCCCAGCGTCCTGGGATCGAGTCCCACATCGGGCTCCTTGCTTGGCAGGGAGCCTGCTTCTCCCTCTGCCTCTGCCTGCCACTCTGTCTGCCTGTGCTCACGCTCTCTCTCTCTCTAACAAATAAATTTTAAAAAAAATCTTTAAAAATAGAAAGAGAGATAAAAAGCTTCCAGGACAAACAAAAATTAAAAGAATTTGCAAACACCAAACCAGCCCTACAGGAAATACTGAAAGGGGCCCTCTAAGCAAAGAGAGAGCCTAAAAGTAACAGACCAGGGGCATCTGGGTGGCTCAGTGAGTTAAAGCCTCTGCCTTTGGCTCAGGTCATGATCCCAGGGTCCTGGGATCAAGCCCCGCATTGGGCTCTCTGCTCCTCAGGGAGCCTGCTTCCTCCTCTCTCTCTGCCTGCCTCTCTGCCTACTTGTGATCATTCTGTCAAATAAATAAATAAATAAATAAAGTCTTTAAAAAAAAGAAGAAAAGTAACAGACCAGAAAGGAGCAAAGACAATATACAGTAGTAGTCATCTTACAGGCAATACATTGGCACTAAGTTCATATCTTTCAATAGTTACCCTGAATGTAAATGGGCTAAATGCCCCAATCAAAAGACACAGGGTATCAAAATGGATAAAAGCAAGCAAACAAACAAACAAACAAAAAAACAAGACCCATTCGTATGCTGTCTGCAAGAATCTCATTTGAGATCCAAAGACACTTCCACGTTTAAAGCGAGGGTGTGGAAAACAATTTACAATGCTAATGGACATTAAAAGAAAGCTGGGGTAGCAATCCTTATATCAGAAAACTTAGATTTTAAGTCAAAGTCTATAATAAGGATGAGGAAGGACACTATATCATACTTAAGGGATCTGTCCAACAAGAAAATCAAACAATTTTAAATATCTATGCCCCTAACATGGGAGCAGCCAATTATATAAACCAATTAATAACAAAATCAAAGAAACACATCAACAATAATACAATAATAGTAGGGGACTTTAACATCCCCCTCACTGAAATGGACAGATCATCTAAGCAAAAGATTGACAAGAAAATAAAGGCTTTAAATGACACACTGGACCAGATGGACATCACAGATATATTAAGAACATTCCATCCCCAAACAACAGAATACACATTCTTCTCCAGTGCACATGGAACATTCTGGGATCACATCCTGGGTCACAGATCAGGTCTCAACCAATACCAAATGATTGGATCATTCCCTGCATATTTTCAGACCACAATGCAGTGAAACTAGAACTCAATCATAAGAGGAAAGTTGGAAAGAACTCAAATACATGGAGGCTAAAGAGCATCCTACTAAAGAATGAATGCATTAACCAGGAAATTAAAGACAAATTTTTTAAAAAATTCATAGAAACAAATGAAAATGAAAACACAACTGTCCAAAATCTTTGGGACACAGCAAAGGCGGTCCTGAGAGGAAAATATATAGTGATACAATACTTTCTCAAGAAACAAGAAAGTTTAAAGTACACAACCTAACCCTACACCTCAAGGAGTTGGAGAAAGAACAGCAAAGAAAGCCCAACCCCAGCAGGAGAAGAGCAATAATAAAGATCAGAGCAGAAATCAATGAAATAGAAACCAAAAGAACAGTAGAACAAATCAACAAAACTAGGAGCCGGTTCTTTGAAAGAATTAATAAGATTGATAAACTCCTGGCCAGACTTATCAAAAAGAAAAGAAAAAGGATCCAACTTAATAAAATCATGAATGAAAGAGGAGAGATCACAGCCATCATCAAAGAAATACAAACAATCATAAGCACATATTATGAGCAACTATATACCAGCAAATTTGACAATCTGGAAGAAATGAATGCATCCCTACAGACATATAAACTACCAAAACTGAACCAGGAAGAAACAGAAAACCTGAAAAGACCCATAACCATAAGGAGCTTGAAGCAGTCATCAAAAATCTCCCAACAAATAAGAGCCCAGGGCCAGATGGCTTTCCAGGGGAATTCTACCAAACATTTAAAGAAGAATTAATACCTATTCTCCTGAAACTGTTCCAAAAAATAGAAATGGAAGGAAAACTTCCAAACTCATTTTATGACACCAGGATTACCTGATCCCCAAACCAGACAAAGACCCCATCAAAAAGGAGAATTGCAGACCAATATCCTTGATGAACACAGACGCAAAAATTGTCACCGAAATACTAGCCAATAGGATCCAACAGTACATTAAGAGGATTATTCACCACCACCAAGTGGGATTTATTTCTAGGCTGCAAGATTAGTTCAATATCTGCAAATCAATTGATATAATACATTAATAAAAAAAAAGAAAAAGAACCATATGATACTCTCAATAGATGTTGAAAAAAGCATTTGACAAAGTACAACATTCTTTCTTGATCAAAACTCTTCACAGTGTAGGGATAGAGGGTATAAACCTCAATATCATAAAAGCCAACTATGAAAAACCCACAGCAAATATCATTCTCAATGGGGAAAAACTGAGAGCTTTTCCCCTAAGGTCAGGAATATGGCAGAGCTCTCCACTATCACCACTGCTATTCAGTATAGTACTATAAGCCCTAGCCTCAGCAGTCAGACAGAAAAAAGAAATAAAATCATCTGAATCAGCATCCAAATCAACAAAGAAGAAGTCAAACTCTCACTGTTTGTAGATAATACTTTATGTGGAAAACCCAAAAGACTCCACTTCAAAACTGCTAGAACTTGTAGAGGAATTCAGTAAAGTGTCAGGATATAAAATCAATGCTCAGAAATCAGTTGTTTTTCTATACACCAACAACAAGGCAGAAGAAAGAGAAATTAAGGAGTCAATCCCATTTATAACTGTACCCCAAGCCATAAGATATCTAGGAATAAATCCAACCAAAGAGGCAAAGAATCTGCACTCAGAAAACTAATGAATACTCATGAAAGAATTGAGGAAGATACAAAGAATTGGAAAAACATTCCATGCTTATGGATTGGAAGAAAAAATATTGTGAAAATGTCTGTGCTACCTAGAGTAATGTACACATTTAATGCAATCCCTATCAAAATACCATCATCTTTTTTCAAAGAAATGGAACAAAGAATCCTAAAATTTATATGGAACCATAAAAGACCCCAAATAGCCATAGGAATGTTGAAGAAGAAAATCAGAGTCATTAGCATCACAATTCCAGACTTCAAGCTCTATTACAAAGCTGTAATCATCAAGACAGTATGGTACAGGCACAAAAACAGACACGTAGATCAAAGGGAACAAATAGAGAGCCCAGAAATGGACACTCAACTCTATAGTCAACTAATCTTCAACAAAACAGGAAAGAATGTCCAGTGGAAAAGAGACAGTCTCTTCAACAAATGGTGTTGGGAAGTTGGACGGCCACATGCAGAAAAATGAAATTGGACCATTTCCTTACACCACACACAAAAATAGACTCAAAATGGTTGAAAGACCTCAATGTAAGACAGGAATCCATCAAAATCCTTTAGGAGAACACAGGCAACCTCTTCGACTTCAGCCACAGCAACTTCTTCCTGGAAACATCACCAAAGGCAAGGGAAGCAAGGGCAAAAATAAACTATGGGGACTTCATCAAGATCAAAAGCTTTTGCACGGCAAAGAAGACAGTGAACAAAACCAAAAGATAACCTACAGAATGGGAGAAGATATTTGCAAATGACATACCAGATAAAGGAGTAGTATCCAAAACCTATAAAGAGCTTAGCAAACTCAACACCCAAAGAACAAATAATCCAATCAAGAAATGGGCAGAAGACATGAACAGACATTTCTGCAAAGAAGACATCCAAATGGCCAACAAACACATGAAAAAGTGCTCAACATCACTTGGCATCAGGGAAATACAGGTCAAAACTTCAATGAGATACCACCTCACACCAGTCAGAATAGCTAAGATTAACAAGTCGGGAAATCACAGGTGTTGGTGAAGATGCCGAGAAAGGGGAACCCTCCTACACTGTTGGTGGGAATGGAAGCTGGAGTAGCCACTCTGGAAAACAGTATGTAGGTTCCTCAAAAAGTTGAAAATAGAGTCATGACCCAGAAATCACACTACCGGGTATTTACCCCAAAGATAGAAATGTAGTCATCCAAAGGGGCATGTGCACTCGAATGTTTATAGCAGCAATGTCCACAACAGACAAACTATGGAAAAAACCTAGATGTTCATTAACAGGTGAATGAATACAAAAGATGTGATACAATAAAATACTATGCAGCCATCAAAAAAAACTTGAAATCTTGCCATTTGCAACAACATGGATGGAACTAGAGGGTATTATGCTAAGCAAAATAAGTCAATCAGAGAAAAACAGTTACCATATCATCTCTCAGATACGAGGAATTTGAGAGGCAGGGCAGGGGGTTGTGGGGGTTAAGGAGTGAAAAAATGAAACAAGATGGGACCAGGAAGGGAAACAAACCATAAGAGACTCTTAATCTCAGGAAACAAACTGAGCATTGCCGGGGAGTGGGGGGAGGGATAAGGTGGCTGGGTGCTGGACATTGGGGAGGGTATGTGCTATGGTGAGTGCTGTGAAATGTGTAAGCCAGATGATTCACAGACCTGTATCCCTGAAGCAAATAATATGTTAATATGTTAAATAGGCTAATAAAAAAAATAAATAAAAACTAAAAAATTTTTAAAAATAAATTCAAGAATCAACTACTTGATTAACCTCAATCATCACAGATGTGGCAGAAATATACATATATAATGGTGAATAAATGGGAATAGGACTCAGAAGCCCTCTTTGTGTAAACTAGTTAACATCTAAGTCACCATTTCCCTAGTAGCACATCAGGGGTGATAATACCTGATCTGCTTCCATTTTGCAGTTTTTGTGAAGATCACATCCGGCTAATGACCAAATGTTCAACAATGGAGTCTCAAGGGGTGCCTGGGTGGCTCCACCATTTAAGGGCTGACTCTTGATGTCAGCTCAGGTCCTATCTCAAGGTGGTGAGATCGAGCCCCACATGGAGCTGGCTTGAGATTTTCTCCCCCTCGGCCCCTCCCCCAGCTTGTGCACTCTCCCGCTCAAAAATAAATGAATGAATTAAAAAACAAAAAAACAAAAAACAAAACATGGAGTCAAGAAAGAAAGGGGAGGAGGAGGGAGAGATAAAAGAAAGAGAAAGGAAGGAAGGGAGGGAGGGAGGAAGGAAAGGAGGGAGAAGGGGGGAGGGAGTGAAGGAAGCCGAGCTCCTTGATCTACAGCACCTGACGGTGTCTGAACCGTAAGTGCACACACCACCGCCCATTTCCAACTGCCGATGTGCTGCCGCTGAATGCGAAATGGGAAGTGGTACCCAGTAACAGAGCAACACATTATCTCCAAGGTACAGTACAGGGTACATACATTCTGTTATGAAACGGACGTACGTGGCAGGAAAACTTCCAAGAGCACAGGCAATAAAATGTAGTAAAAATAATCATACTGGGGAGGGTACTGAGTATTTATTACCTCTATTTCTTAGCTTTATTATCTGTATTCTTTAGTGTAACTCATTTAACCCCCAAGTTGATGTAATGTGATAACTTAATAATGGCTGTATTTAACTCCCGGCTTGCATATTCCTGAAACTTTTACCATCCGGTCTTACGAGCTGAGCGTCACAGGCCCGCAGCCCGCGCCCGGCGCTGCGACGGTACCACAAAGGGGCCGTCCGGAAGCGTGTTGTTAACACACTCACTCAGCCAACCTCTGCTGAAGGTGCCATGGGAGAGGCACGATACCAAGGTCCTCGGGAGATGGACGGAACCAGGAAAGCGGTGCTGTGAATAACCACCCCGCACCCAAGCTCTCTAAGGGGGCGGTCCGCGCGGAGGACGGGAGCGCTACTAGGCTGGTGGAGAGCAGCGCAGCCATGACCCACGCTGGCGGGGAGCGGCGGGGAGCGGCAGACGCCCTGCCCCGGAAGTCAGACGCCCTGCCCCGGAAGTCAGACGCCCTGCCCCGGAAGGAAAAACTAAACTGAAGGTGATGGCTGGAAGCCCTTGGGCTGGGGGTATAGCAGTCAGCAGGGCTGCAGGTTGTGTGGGGGACCGAGGAAAGGAAAGGCTTCAGGTGACAGGAAGGGAAGAGGAACTGAGGAGAGACTCTGTGTTACAGAGGGACTGGCAGAAGGAGGGCAAAGTGTCGCCGGGGAATGCCTCCTGCCCCCCACCCCCACCCCAGGCCAGCCCCAGGTGGAACAAGGACAGGTCCTCAGCCGGAGCCCACCCATCCTGTAGGGCTTGTAAGCCTTCGATTCTGGAACAGCCCACAGAAGAGAAAAGCAACCACGAAAAGGACATGCCATGTTTCTTATTTTGGAACAATAAATAGAACAGGGTTGCAACCTTGAGGGTGTTGAGGCCATTGCTTGCATTACCAGCAAGCAATGATGTTACACAGTTACTTACGGCTGCTTGGGGTAAATAAATTACCCAAGTGTATTTGTTTCCTACAGCTGCTGTAACAAACTGTCACACATTAATGGTTGAAAACAATAGGTATTTATTAGGTCCGGGAGTGAGAAGTCCAAGATGGGTTGGTAGAGTTGTGTTCTTGTGTTGGGGGACGGGAGGGACAGTGATTACTGGAAATCCATTTCCTTGCTCTTTCCAATGACTACAAGCCACCTGTATTCTGTGGCACCATCTCTAAAGACCAAAGTAGCATATTCAATCAAATCTTTCCTCTTTCTCTGCCTCTCTGTCTCTGTCTCTCTATCTTCCACCACCCTCTTTTCTTTTATAAGGAACTTTTGGATGACACTGATAATCTTCCTGACTCAATCTCTTTAACTTACATGTGCGAAGTCCATTTTGCCATGTAAGACTTCATATTCACCAGTTCTGAAGATTAGCACCCGGATATCTTGGGGGGGGTGGTCTTTTAGTTGGTCTATCACATCAAGATTTTGTTATATCATCATCATAGAGTTCATGTAAAAAAACAGTCTTAAAATAGCTTCTTGCTGTATTGATACCTAGATTTCTGGAATAAGGCCCTAAAATAATCTAGTTTATATTGAATTATTGGGGAGGAGGATTAACTCATTTATTTCCTGTAGTGGTATACTTCCAGACTCCCTGAACAGGTGGCAATTCTTACACAAATTTCTGGTTAAAAAGAAGAAAGACTCCTGTTGCTAAGTGTATTTGTGTTAATTAATATTCATGCATCTTGAGGTGGGGCTGCAGGATAGATTAAAGCAAATAAAACAAAAGGAAAAGGAGGTAGAAGGAAAGGGAAGCCCTTGCATAAGTATAACAAAAGGTCCAGCATTTGAATTCTTTCCAGTGTTATTGAGGTGTAATTCACAAAATTCTAAGATATTCAAAGAGTATAATGTCTTGTGTATCTTCTGTGAAACGATCCCCTCCACATAGGGTTGATGAACATGGCTTGCATTAAATTCTGCTCAGAACTGGAATCATACCTATAATGAGGAGCCTTCCATTTTTAAGGCTCAGGCCATGAAATCAGCTTATTTGCAGTCTGGTCTGCTGACCGCAGAGGTGGATGAAAGTTCCCAGCATAGGCAGAAGTTGAGGCATAAATGTCCCAAGAGGATCCCTCAAGCCTGGTTCTCTAAGAGAAGATGTCAAGGAGCTGGTCTCACAACACCCCAAGGTAACCCCCCACCACCCACCACTGTTCCTGCAGGCCTGTGCTTTCTGACCAGAGGCCTGATTCTGGCGCTTCACTCTGGCTTTGCCTCACTGCCCTACCATCTCATATCTAAATGCTTCTTCGAAAGATGACAGCTTCCTGTAAGAGAAGCATGTCAGCAAAGAAGGGGGTAGGATACATTGGCCTCACTCAGCACTGCAATGTGAAAGAGATTGCTTTGCCCTGAAATCTGCCCGCCATTCATATACTGAAGCCCTAAACCCCAGTATCTTAGAATGTATCCTTATTAGGAGATAGGATTGTTAAAAAGGTAAGTAAGCCAAAATGAGATCCTTGAGGTGGACCTCAATCCACCTTGTTTCTTATGACTGGTGTCCCTGAAATGAGAGGAAACGTGGACAAGGACAAGCAAGGAAGGAGGTTGACGTGAGCCCCCAGGGAGAAGATGGTCATCTGCAAGCCAAGGAGAGAAGCCGTAGAAGCCGTAGAACCCACCCTGCTGACATCTCCAAATGCCAGCCTCCAGAACTCGAGGAAATACATTTCTGCTGTTTAAGCCTCCGGTCTGTGCTATTTAGCTATGGCAGCCCGAGCTAACTAATACAAGAATCAAAGGTGGCAACAATGAAACCCATCAGCCTCTGGAAAATTCTAAAATGGAACATGCCCTCAAGCAACATCTCCTAGTCTTGATGGGGTACTCGCCATGAAAACTGTATTTGAAGGCATGGCTGACAATTCGTCCTGAGGCCACTCAGCAGGTGATGGAGGATCATGCCAGCTTCCCAAACTGGGCTTCACGACGCTTCCCCAAACATTACAGCATTCCCTGACCAAGTCCATGTCCTTGCTGAGAAGCCAGGCCAGAAGGGTCCCTGATGCTCTCCATCTCCAGCCCTAGGTGAGTACTGAGCCAATGGTATCCCCATCTCTCCCCTGCTCCTTCCACTCTGCCTCTGTGCAAACCCTTCTGTTAGCCCCCAGCCCTCTCCAAAGATCATGCCTTTCCTGGGAACCCCAGGAGCCTGGGAAGCTTCTCTCTAGTCCCATTTGGGAATGCAGGAGTTTTGCCATGTGATAAATGTGATCAAGAATGTGATATTTTTTAGATTTGTTCGTTGTGTACTGAGTTGAATAGTGCCCCTGTAAGTTCAGAATGTGACATTATTCGGAGATATAATCAAAGTCAGGGTGGAGATGAAGTCATACAGAATTAGGGTGAGCCCCAAATCCAAAGAGGGTGTCTTTTTATTTTTTTTTATTTTTTTTAAAGATTTTATTAATTTATTTGACAGAGAGAGACATGGCAAGCGAAGGAACATAAGCAGGGTGAGTGGAAGAAGGAGAAGCATGCTTCCCACTGAGCAGGGAGCCTGATGCGGGGCTCTACTCCAGGACCCTGGGAACACAACCTGAGCTGAAGGCAGATACTTAATGACTGAGCCACCCAGGTACCCCGAGCATGTCCTTTTAGAAGATGAGCACAGAGAAGAATCCATGTGAGGGTTCCAGCGGAGACAGGAGGGACACAAGCCAAGGAATGCCACCCATCACCAGCAGCTACCAGAAACTAAGAAGAGACTTGGAATAAATCCTCTCTCCCAATGTCCAGGAGGAACCACACTGCTCACACATTGATTTCTGACTTCTAGCCCCCAGAACACCAAGGGGACACAATTCTATTGTTTGAAGGCACTCAGTTGTGGTCATTTGTAACATCAGTCCCAGGAAACTAACATACTTTGTTTAGGAAAGATTACATCTAATTGTGAGGGAGAGTCTGACCTCACTCCTGACCTTTCACTGCTGACTCTCTTTTCAGTCTTACCCTCCCTTCCAGATCAATAAGAAGATCCTGAGCTCACACACTCCTTTGAAACATCGGAAAATTCAAATCTCCCATACTTGGGAGATTTTTGTAATCCCAGCCCTTAGCCACTTATTAATAAAGCCTCAAACCCACTCCCTCTGCTCTGCCTCAGTCAACCTGGACCTGCTTGTGCCTACCCAGCTCTTCCTGGAAGATCCTTGAGTGAGTAAAAAGCCTCTCAAATTCTCTTGGTGCAGGGGAGTCATCAACCTCAATATCCAAGCCAAATTTGGGGTTGGGGGTCCTTGGTGCTTTTGCAGAGGACACTACAACACTAACAGAGGGGAGAGGCTTCTCTGGGAAAGACATGGCACTGACTGACTGTCATGTGCCAAAACCAGTAGGATCCCAAAGCCCTTTCTCCAGTACCTGCACCATTAGCCTTCCAGTGCAAGTCAAACACAGACCTATCTGTCTCCTCAGAGCTCATGAGAAGAATTCCAGAGGTCATCAAATCAAGCTGAAAGAGAGGCTCTGACAACCTTGCCCAATGATGGCACCATAGACCTGGTGTCATATCAGGTTTGACAAGGTTCACTCAATTAGTAAGCAGATGATGGCAGCAATGTGACAAGAAGAAGAAGAAGGAAGAGGAGGGGAAGGAGAAGGAGAAGAAGAAACAAGTCCTGTAAATCTATTTTGTGTCTGAGCACATCTCAGCATTTCTGTTTTTGTTCCAAATTTGGCTTGCCACAAGACCCAGACTTGGCATTCTCCTCTTCGGGCCAGATGCTAAATTAAGTTTGAAGACATTTCAGGTCTTCATTATTGATCGGGCTTTTTGGCACCTGGAGAAGGAACTAAAGAAGCAGCAGATGTGATTTCAAAGGTACCATCTCTAAGCTAAGAGTCACCAAAAATAACAAGCAAACTTTTCAGGTCTATACGTCCTTGGTCCTTGACATGTCAAAGTTGGCTTTCCTGAGCTCTAAGCAGAGATGATTAAGGAAAGCGGTGGTCTCTGTGACTCTGTAGCTCCTTGCATGGAAGAAAGGAGTGGATTCCAGGTTGAGGCTTTACATTAAGCAATAATATTAAATCTACAAATATGGGAGAGTGTCTCTCTCCTGAACAGCATCTTCACAGGACTGAAAACCTGACCCAGGCTTCAGTAAGCAAAATGGAATTAACTTACTCACATAAATGAAAGGTCCAGAAGTCAGCAGACTCAGGCATGATTGGATTCAGAGACCAGATAAAGTCATCATGGGCCTGTTTGTCTAGATCTCTCCACTGTCTCCCCCTGTCCTGACTGTCATATCCAGGTTCGGGTGTAATAAGCTCTAGGAAGTTTGTCTTCTCAGCCTTAAATCCATTAAGCAAGAATAACTCTATGAAGCCACAGCAAAAGTCTTGGGGCATCTCCGTTTGTCTTCTCAGCCTTAAATCCATTAAGCAAGAATAACTCTATGAAGCCACAGCAAAAGTCTTGGGGCATCTCCGTAGTCACATTGTCATTCCTGAATGAGTTATTGTAGGTGGAAGAATGGAAAGTTCTGGAGACACAAACTGTTTAAAAATTATCATGTCCTCCCCCATTGGCAAAATAAAACTACTGTACTAGACAAACATCTAAGGTCCCTTCCCATGAATTTATCCTGATACCTAAAGTTTTGATTTTCACATAACCAAAATCTCAACGATGTGTTCGCTTCTTGCTACAATGCCTTGGTTTTTAATTTAGACACGATTTTGAAAACACCATCAATTTCCTGCAGCATAAACAACCACTAGTTCAGCATCTCACCTCTCACATTCACAGCCCGTCCATTTATTTGCTTGTTGATTTTTTTTTCATTCTCTCTCACCCACTTTCAAAGCTCTGCATAACAAACGTAGCTTCTGACCTGTCCATAAAAATCTCACCAAGTAATTCCTGGGGATGAGTGAAGTGTACCATTCAGATATGTGAACATATACCTCTGCCCCAAGCACTTCCAGAAACTCCAAGTGTTTTGCTTTTGATTACAGGCCAGAAATAAGCTATTTTCTGTTAAAAAGAGGAAAAAGTCAATGGAACTCCATTAAAATAGCATTTCCTATCTTCCATGACCAGATCTTGACTACTTGACTCCTTTCCCCACTTGCATCCTGGCTCAGAGTTGACACACTCGAGAGTCTGTCAGGATTTCATTATAAGGCACCACTACCCACGCTGCCTTCAAAGGATGAGACTTTATCCATAAAAATGGCCCTCGTCTTTGCACCATGCCAAGTGCGCTCATCTTTCAAAAGAATGAATTACAAGTGCAGTGGGCACATGTTCTGAATGTCAGGGAATGAGAAGTTATAAAATTAATGAAACCACATGCTGTTTCAAATCTCCAATTAGAGAAAGCCATTTGTCAACCGAAGCAGTCCCATACCTTGATTACAAATGTCCATCTATGGAAGTGTTTACGAAGCCTGGAAACTTGTTCAGAAAATATATGATTTGTATAGTGCTGACACAGTCATTAAAATATCCAATAACAATCACTGACTAACAAGAGGTTTTATTTCAAACAGAAAAATTCGTGCAGTTGACAAGAGCCCTTGATAAGATGCAGAATAAGTAATGCCTTCTCTTTTTTCTGATCTTCAGCATTAGCCCATGACATATGCATATAGATAAGGACTCTGATCTACTTGGAAGAAGCTATTTAAACTTAGCTTTCCTTTGTTTGATAAAGCAATATCCAATTTTTGGTGTACATCTTTGGTAATAATCTACTGTTCAGTCAAATAATAATACAATCAAGACAATGAGTTTTGTAAATAAGTGTAGCCAACTCTGACCATTGGAGGAGAAATAGGAGGTGTTTGCAGGACTGTTGGGAGGACTAGTGAAACAGAATTGTGGGTAAGACTTGGGATGCAATGCTTAAAACCCACTCACCAAGCTGCCTAGTGAGGAACCCCTGCTTCTGCTGCTGACTCTGGGCACAGAGGACATGGCCATGATGGCACAGCCTACCTATGCAACTTATGCACCAAAGAGGGACCTTGTTAGACAGCTGTGCAACCCCCTCACCTGGGAGGATGGATTCTGCCCAGAGCCTCCTTCCTTGGGTTACACACTTCCCAACTGAAACATCCCATGGCAGAGGCTATTGGGCTGAACTCAGGTCCCATATCTACACCACTACCTCAAAGCCTGCTCAGGGTTCTAATGTTTGGGTCTCTGCCTTAGGAAGGCTTGGACTTAGATTTAGTTCAAGGATAGCTCTCTTAATAGTGTGATCCTCCAGAAAAAAATGACAAGGTCCACATTTACCCACAGGCATTCATTAGTGAACCAGGAGAGCTCTGAGGAAGACAAGCAGTGGTCAGAATTCTATAGGCAACCAGAACCCCCTGCTGCTTCTGTCTATTCCATGTGTCTCCTAAGGCCCAACCTTCCTCCCAGGCAGATGCAGTGGGTCCACTATAAATACACAGGTTCAAGAAGGAGTAACAGGGGCTGGAATTACCATCCCCACTCCTAACCTTAAATACCTAGAAGACTGGACCAAATATATGCAAAGAGTTTGGACAAAGGCCTGCACAGGATTATTGTCCATGAGAAGAAGGAAACAAGGTGAGCCCAGTGATTACATCAGCACACTGCCATGGGCCAGAGAGGAAAACAGGACCTGGGTAAGTAGAGAAAATCTCCAAATCTACACCTGAATCTGTAGGACAGATACAGGAGAGAAGGCAGTTGCATGGAGTTAGTTTGGACAATGCCCTTATCCCACTGATCCTGAAAAGTTCTGGCCCTTGTTCTCCCTTCCTAGACTCCTCCTAGATCAATCCCCTTATTTTCACAGTCTTCAGACATGTTAGGGAACAGATTTTAGGCTAGAGATTCCCTCCATTAGCACGGTGCGGTTCAAAAACTGTACACCTTTTGACTGGATATGGGTGTTTCCCAAGCATCTTAAGATATACTTCTAAAGAAAGATCGTCCCTCGATCTACTTCTTCAAATGTATTCATTAATTCAGTCTAGAACAGTCTTCTCATCAGCCCTTCTGAACCAGTCATGCTAAGTGGAGAAAGTAAGATGACATCCTTAACCCTTAAGGAAAGCAGCCTAATAAGGAGCATAGCTCTGACTCATAGTCTATAAGGGACTAACCTGAAATGGGTCTAACTCTTAACTCTTCCAGTACATGAATGTATAATATATAGTTTGGGTTGTGTTTCCCAAAACTTGCTATTAAAATCCTCCTAATTGACACATCAGACAAGTAACTTCTCTGCCTCATTTTGTCCTGATTCTCCCCAAAATACTTCAATGCCTGCTCATCACTGAGGAAGACAGTTCATTTTTTTAATTTTTTATTTTTTATTAACATATAATGTATTATTAGCCCCAGGGGTACAGGTTTGTGAATCACCAGGTTTATATACTTCACAGCACTCACCATAGCACATACCCTTCCCAATGTCCATAACCCAACCACCCTCTCCCTATGCCCCTCCACCTGGCAACCCTCAGTTTGTTTTGTAAGATTAAGAGTCTTTTATGATTTTTCTCCCTCCCAATCCCATCTGTTTCATTTTTTCCTTCCCTACCCCCCAAACTCCCCACATTGCCTCTCAAATTCTTCATATCAGGGAGATCATATGATAATTGTCTTTCTCTGATTGACTTACTTCGCTCAGCATAATACCCTCTAGTTCCATCCATGTCATCGCAAATGGCAAGATTTCGTTTCTTTTGATGGCTGCATAGTATTCCACTGTATATATATACCACCTCTTCTTTATCCATTCATCTGTTGATGGACATCTAGGTTCTTTCCATAGTTTGGCTATTGTGGACATTACTGCTATAAACATTCGGGTGCACTGGCCCCTTTGGATCACTACATTTGTATCTTTAGGGTAAATACCCTACATTTATATCTTTAAGGTAAATATCCAGTAGTGTCATTTCTGGATCATAGGGTAGCTCTATTTTCAACTTTTTGAGGAACCTCCATGCTGTTTTCCAGAGTGGCTGCCCCAGCTTGCATTCCCACCAACAGTGTTGGAGGGTTCCCCTTTCTCTGCATCCTCGCCAGCACCTGTCTTTTCCTGACTTGTTAATTTTAGCCATCCTGACTGGTGTGAGGTGGTATCTCACTGTGGTTTTGATTTGAAGACAGTTCATTTTAAAAGATCTTTTCTTTTCTTTTAAGTGTGGTCTCACACACTCAGAGTGTCCCTGGTTCTTTAAACAATATGATGGAAGGTAATGAATAATATTAGACAAGTTATTTGGGATATTTTGTTTTCACACATGCCAATGTACATCATGAATTTCCAAGGTTTGTTTGGCAACTAAACATATCTTTCATGTGACAGTTATCACATGCTAGGAAACTGTGTTCTAAAGAATCCTAGTTAGGGGTGCCTTGGGTAGCTCAGGCAGTTAAGCATCTGACTGTTGATTTTGGCTCAGGGCAAGATCTCACCATTGTGAGATGGAGGCTTGGGTTGGGCTCCAGGCTCAGCATGGAGTCTGCTTGGGATTCTCTCTCTCCCTCTGCACTCCCCCGCTCATGCTTGCTCTCACCCTCTCTCTCTCAAAATAAATATATAAAAATGTTTTAAAAAAGAATCCTAATTAAGGTATTATATTTCCAGTCATCCCAGAAAGAATAACAGAATAAGGTACACTGACTAGAACTGGGTTACAAAATGTGTGATAATGGGAAAGAATGGGACAACATTGCTCTCCAGGAGAGATCTTCAAAGTTTCATGGAAGGTGCTGGAGGAGAATAGAGGGAAAAGGAAAGCCCAGGGGAGGCTCTACATTATAACTCTGGACACCTGAGGGAGTGGGAATTAGGGTAAATAAAGAGCAGGAAAGGGAAGGTGGGTAAACACGTCACACTGTGTTGTTCTGTGGGAGTAACAGATGAATGGAAATTTCCTTGTTCTAGAAATATTTATTGGTAAGAGGACCAGCAAATCTCTTTTTGGACTTCAATCTCATTAAGTCCAAGTCCTTGGACTTAAATGGTGATTAAAAAACCGATATTTATTAACAAAGGTCTTTCTCATCCCACTAGAAATTCTGATAAGTAATTGGCGCTCTCAAATCATCAGCACAGGAAGAAATTTCTCCAGCAACAAGATTTTGTGTGATTTTAAGAGCTATTGCTCTTAAACTGGACCAGAGCTTTTAAGCTGTTTACTGAGAAATGAGAGAAACAGGATGGATAGCTGAGAAGTCAACTTGCAGATAGTGATACAACTTCCTACTTCTTTTTGAAGTTATTTTAGGACTTGCTTTGTCTGTTGGAGTTTTAACTTATTTCAGTTGTACTTGTAACATTAAATATGCTACTTGAACAGATGAGATTTTTAGACATAAAAATCAATAAATGCATTTGCTCTGGGACTGCAGTGGAGATGTGGCATTGTGCTACTTGTCATGCCAGCTGCCAAGTGCACAATGGAGTATTCATCAGGCCTCTATGATTGCCGTATCCTCGCCTATCTTTCTCATTACTCATCCCGATTTGAGAGTTCATGCTATCATGTACAGGCTGTATATTCCCTTGAAATATTAAAGGTATATCATCATTACTCCTGCTTAAGTCCTCTTTACATGACTGAATAAGAAAAGAAGACATGAACAGAAGTGGAAGGCAGAAGCAGAGAGAGATGGAGACTATAGGTGGTCTCTAGAAGCTAGAAAAGGGAAGGAAATGGATTCTTACCTAAAGCCTCCAGAAAGAATGCAGTCATACTGATGCATTTGGTCCCTATAAGGCTCACTACACGCCTCTAATCTCCAGAACTGTTAGATCAGGAATTTGTCATGTTTTCAGCCACTGGGTTTGTAGTAATCTGTTAGAGCAGCAGTAGGAAACTAATACAGACTCTAACCCACCTGGGCCCACTAGACGTCCTCCTGTATGTGTCTATTTAGAAGATTTATTTATTTATTTGAGAGAGAGAAGACAGAGAGAGAGAGCAAAGGAGGAACAGAGGGAGAGGAGAGAAAGAATCCACATGCAGACTCCCAAAATGAGCACAGAACCTGATGCAGGGCTCAATCCCAGGACCCTGAGGTCATGCCCTGAGCCAAAATCAAGAGTTAGCCACTTAATCAACTGAACCACACAGCACCCCTTGTGCATGTCTATTTAACTAATAATTTACCTAGAGTACGTTAAAGCATACTGAGTAACAGTGGGAAATATTTTTCCACCTCTATTTTGAATTTTACTTAACTCACTCTGTTCAGGTTAAATACATTGGAATGGCTAAGTTTTCTGAAAGGGACAGAACTATCTTCAAAATAAGACTGTGATTCACAATAGTTATACAATAAGGTGAGATGTATTAAGGTAAATTATGGTAAACTGTACCTGAGTGTCTTTATTTGTTTAAATTTTCCCTAGGGGCACCTGGGTAGCTCAGTCAGTTGAGCGTCTTGCCTTCTGCTCAGGTCATGATCTTGTGTTCCTGGGATGGAGCCCTGTGTCGGGCTCCCTGCTCAGCAGGGAGCCTGCTTCTCCCTTTCCTCCCCGCTTGTGCTGTCTTTTGTATCTCTGCCTCTCTCTTTCTCTCTCAAATATATAAATAAAATCTTTTTTAAAATGTTTCCCTAAACTGTGCACCATTCTTTCAAAATATTTTTTGGTGATCAGAAATGTGCCTGCCCAGTTTGTTACTGTAGAAGGTAATTTTAATTATATCTCAAGTCTAAGAAGGTGGACTTCAGGCATAGAATTGAAGACCTACATACTCACTAGGTCACAGACAGACAGGGCCTATTATGATAGAGAATGTTAACCAAATTTGATGACTTGTATAATGAAAAGGAAATATTTCCATTGTCCTTGAGGAACTCACAAGAGGAAAAGAAACAGCTGTCAGCAGTGAAGAGAAGCACGTCAGCTCCACAGGGATTCATCTGGGATATGAAGCGGAAGTTCTGGAACAATCCTGGTCCTCCCTGTAACTCCCCAACAACTCCTTTCCTGGTGTTGCCTTGGATTCTTCTTCCTCCATTCGCTTCCTAAATATTGCTCATCCTCAAAACTCTCCTTTTCTTGTCTGTGCCCTCTCCTCATATAAATCAACCATTCCAACCATCAGCAAATGATGAGTACCTGTATCTCCATATCTCAGGCAAGACCCATGCTCCAAGGTCCAGACTTAAATGTAAGTCTGCCTTCATAACTTCTCCCCTGAATTTCTTGCACATACGTGTTCATTTGCATCCCTCTAACCCCTTGTAAATCACCCCTCTCTACATTCCCTAGCTCAGAGGATGGTCCTACTACCCAGGAAGCAGTGGGAGTCATTCTAAACACTTTCTCTTCACCCCTGCCCACATCAATTACCTATTCAATTGTCTTGATATTTCTCAGTCTTACACTTTCTTGTTCTTCCACTGTCTTTGCTTTTATTTAGCCCTTATTCTTCCTTGGATTTCTGAAAGAGCATCCTCATTGGCTTTCCTTTTTCTAAAATTGAAACAGCATCCTCATTGGCTTTCCTTTTTCTAAAATGGTTCCCCTTTCCGACCTGTATCCTATAATTTGGCCAGATCTATCCTTCTGTGACATAACTCCATGCATATCGCTTCTTTCTTCAACTCCTTTCTTGGAATTTTCAACATAAATCTTGAATTTCAAGACCTTTCACAATCAGCAATTTCCTCTGTAGCAGCTCCTGAAACTTCCTACCATTCCTGCCCCCATCCTTCCCAATCAGTGGCCACTATACAAAGTCTTCATGACCTGCTGTCCTTTCCATTTGGAATGCACATTGTCATTTAGCTCCCATGCATCCCTCAAGGTTCAGACTAAGTATCATCACCTTTAGCAATGATTCTCTGATGCTATGATCTGATTTGGACCCCTCTCCTCACCTCCTGTTGCACCTACTGCATGTCTCTAGTATGTCCTCCCCACTCTATATTGTAATCCTTAGTTTGCTTTGCTGTTTCCAACAGAGAAGGCAACTTGAGCTCCAACCTGGGCATACTGATGTCTTGAGCTCTTGATTTGATGCCTGGTACATAATGGGTCCTCGATTCATGTGGTGACACAAAAAGGTGCTGTGTAATTCTCAGGCAGGGAAGTTACTGAGATAAGGGACTGGTCACAAAAGAAAATAATAATAATAATAATAATGAAGTGGGTCTCTGCTCAGAAACTCTCACACTGGGATGCCTGGGTGGCTCAGTGGGTTAAGCCTCTGCCTTCGATTCAGGTCATGATCTCAGGGTCCTAGGATCGAGTCCCACATGGGGCTCTCTGCTCCATGGGGAGTCTGCTTCCTCCTCTCTCTCTGTCTACTTGTGATCTCTGTCAAATAAATAAAATCTTAAAAAAAAAAAAGAAACTCTCACACTTGGAAAAGACTTTGACTTATTGAAGGAAACAATCAGCAAAGGATTTTAGTATTGTTCAATTGGAAGTAAAGTGTCTAAAATTTGGATCACAGGAGCATCCTCTGACAGACAAATTGGCCAGGTAGCAGTTCTTGGTTCTCTAAAATAGGAAAGATTTCAAGAGAGGTAACAGTCTGAAAAAAAAAATGATTTAATACTTTGGTTAATTTCTTTTTACTTATTCTCCATTTTACTCATACCATCTCTCAGAAATCACATGTGGAGGTAACACCAATAAAACTAACTTTCATTCTATGAATGTGATTTTTTTATGAGACTTTCTCAAGTAATAAATAAATCTTATTAGAGTCTGCTCAAATAAGCCCCAAATAGTACTATCTCTATTTGAAGGACACAAACCTTTCCTTTGAAGACACAACATATCTCCTACTAAAAACCATTGGAAAATTCCATTTTTTATTGTTTCTTGATATGCAAGATATTGTCATCCATAAGATCTTTTTTTCTCCTGACATAAGCATTTACCCCAGAATATCTCAACAAGTATGAAGAGACCAAAAAAACCCGAATGCACTATGGATCCTGATACAGGTTTGGTGGTTTAATTGTTTCTCAGTTAATAAGAAAAACTCACAAACCTTCCATGCTTTGGGGGCATGGTTCCAAACTCCCATAACCACCAAGATATCTGAGCCATTTCTTTTACGCAGTTGGTAAACTCACACATCAGCACAGAAGACTTCAGACATTAAAATACCATTAAGATGACTTTGGCTGGAAGATTCCCACAGGCTCAGCAAATCTGGACCTAATTACTGCCACCTTAAATGTGAAAGGAGGATATTCTGAAGTTGCTTGCAGGAAGGTCTGGCACAATTAAAAAAATGAAAATCAACAGTGAGACAGTGGACAATCTTAACTTAATTAAAAAACAGCTCCTGGTGAGAAAAGCAACCTAAACTCAGAACTGCTGACACAAAGATACAGAACCACCAGAAGTGTCCTGTTAATTAGGCTGAATCAAGGCTCTTTAGCAATCCTGTCTTCTTCCTCTACCATTGCAGGAGAGTGACGCACTTCACTTAACACATAAAAAGAGGAACCAAAAAAGAACATGACCCAATGAAAATGAGTTTTGAATAGGAGGGGTGGCTGGAAAAAGGACCTATAAGGAAAATGTGTGACCCCTTTCAAGAGAGATTGGAAGAGACCACAACTGAGTTCTTCCTAAATCCGTAGCCTTCTTCAGTCTCCCTCAATCCTATATAGACTGGCTTCTTTTGTTCCTTCCTCTTTTTGATCTTTGCTTTTGTACCTACCGACTCCTTCATTCCTTCCTTGTTTCCTATCCTTCTTCCATCACTGTTTGTGCTACAAGTTGCAAAGTTGGGAGCTGGAGTGCAGAGGTAAGTAATGTGGATCTTCCCATGGGAATGTTGCCTTGAGAGGAATAGCAGAGTTTGAGTCAACATTCTTATACAAGCCATTCTCTCTTAGTATATTTCAAGAACATTGTGCTTTGAGTTGGAATTAAGTTAGATGTAGAGAAAGAGTTCAAAGGACATTTGATTAGTGTGTCAAATCTTCTTGGATCTCCATTTCCAGATATCTCTGTGTGTCTCTTACTAGGTAGATAGAGATGGTGTTCAAGAACTGTAACTGTTTTTCTGCATCCAGACTGATTTCAACTCAAAGTGCCCCTCAATTCCTCAGAGATGGTGGAGGGGGTAGCCTCAGTCTTCAGGCTGCAAAACATCACTACTCTCTGATCCATCTTGGGGACAGTGGAATCAGAAGCAGGAGTCAGGGTGAGGGAGAAGAGTGCTCCAGATCTACTCCTGTCTCCCTAAGGGTGAGAACTGCATGCAGGTTCATGCCTCACAGGGTGCTCAGTGAAGGTGTAGAGGAAATCTGAGCCTCTCTGCCTGAGAGGTCTTGCAGGTGCCATGAATTGTGGCTCCTCCAACTCACTGGATCCATATCAGGATGAATTCGCCAAGTGGTACTTGTCCATTGTGCCTGGCTGGCCAACTCCAGCATGGTTGTGTTGTTCCAACCAGCACCTCAGAGCATGGAAGCTGAAGAGGTGAGTTATTTTCTATTTCATTGAGGAAGCAATATTACAACCTTTGTGACAAAAAAAAAAGGGCTATTTCATAGAATGGTTAAGAACAAAGGACTTTAGAGGCAGAAAGAATGTGCTCATATCCTGTCTTCTACCCATGTTACAGTAACATCAGGTCCTTTCCTGCATTACTTTCTGTCTTGAAACCTCAGTTTTTCCATCTACAGAATGGGAATGATAATAGTGTTTACCTCTTAACAAGTTAATGGAAAGTACCTAGCATCTAACTGGTAGTAAACATACAATATGTAAATTACAATTATTCTTAGTAAACAAAAGTATTTGAGGTTACAAAAATTTTACATTAACTTTAAGGTGTGATTTATAGACAATAAACTTGTACTCATCTAAGGGTACAGTTGAGTACTTTCAACAAATATATTCACTCATGTAATTACCACTGCAATCAAAATATAAAGTATCACACACACACCCCCGCCAAGGACCCATCTTGCTCTTTTTCAATCCAGCCATCTGTCATTAACCCTTAACCTCAGACAACCACCCATCTGCTTTCTGACATGATAGATCAGTTGGTCTGTTCTAGAATTTCAAGAAATAATATCACGCAGTATGTCCTCTTATGTCTTTTGCTCAACCTACTGTCTCTGACACACATTGGTGCATGTGTCAGAAGAAGCTTTATTTGATAAGAATATTTTGTTGCTCGAGAAACAAGGGTTGGCAAATAGGGAGGCCTCCAAACAGAGACCAATAGAGCTGTCTCTTCCTGGTTCCCACTCAATTTATAAAACCTGAGTGAGGAAGCACATAGCTTTCCACTGTGACTGGCAACCAGAAATTGACAGTCCTCTGGGGGCAGAGACATGGCATAAGCCTCCTTGCCGGTAGCCAGTTGGCTGGGAAGAAGCTTCAAGGTCATGTAGGCATGAAGAAAGTCGAAGTTTTGTTGAAGATCAGTCAGTACTTTGGGGAAATCAGGTAGTTTAAGTTTTGGTGATGTGGCTAGGGGTGGCGGGCTTAGGGGTACACTCAAGATGTGGCCTCCACTTTGGTTTTCTCCAACACATGCTGGAGACTTCATTCTTGCTGTCCCCGAGGAGTATTCCATTGGCAGGACACACTGCAATTTGTTCCCCCGTGCACCTGTTGACGGAAGTTTGGCATGATTCCTGTTTGGGACCATTATGAATTAAACATTTATGAGTATTGTGTACTAGAGGTTTTTGAGGAGTGGGGGATGGTGAACCTATTTTCTTTTCTTTGGCGCTAACACTTAGGAATAGAATTTCAGGGTTCTATTGTAAGTACGTGAGTAACTTCATAAGAAATGGCCAAATTATTTTCTACAGAGGTTGCTGGTGTACCCACGCACCAGAAATATCCGAGAGCCTCAACTGTCCCATATCCTCACCAACATTTGATATTGTCCAGTTTCAAATATTAGCCATTTTAGTAGGGGACCAGTTGCATCTCACTGTGGTTTTAATTTGCTTTTCCCCGATGAATAAGGATATCGAGCAGCTTTTCATGAGCTTTTCAGCCAGCTTTTACTGGCTCTTACAATATTTATTTTCCCCTCTTAGGAGACAAATGAAATATTTGACCTTAATTTTATTGGGTTGTTTATCTTTTTGTTAGTGAGTCATAAGAGTGGTTTACAAATTCTGGATGCAAGTCCTTTGCTATGTATATACACAGAAATATTTTTACCAACTTTGTAGTTCATCTTTTCATTGTTTAATAGTGTCTTTTGAAGAGAAAATTTTTTAATTTGATGAGATTGATCAGTATTTTAATTGTGATTAGCATTTTTTGTGTCCTAAGAAGTCTTTGCTTACCACGAGGCTGTGCAGATTTTCTCCTGTGCTGCTTCTCAGGGTTTTACAGTTTTAGCTATTATATTTAGGTTTTTGATCCATTTCAAGTTGTTTCTGCTTGTTTCTTTTGGAGGCTTCCTTGTTTGTTTGTTCATTTGGGATGAACATTTCCATTTCCTTCCATTTAAGATGAAGATTAAAGGTTAAAGCTCAGTGTGCCCCACTCAGGTATTCGGTCGTTAGAGTACCTTTGTTAGAAAGACCGTGCTTCTTCACTGAATGCAGACATTAGAGATTTCCACCTTTAACCATGATGGAGTAATAAGGAATGAAGTTGCTCTTAAGTAACAGGAAAGCTGGACAACATAAATGAAAGAATAGACAATAGGCAGTTCAGGATCAGGACTATGGGAGAAGAACCCTACAATGGCACCAGCTTACTGCCTAGAAAGCTTCCAGTCTGCAGGAAGGGGGACCCAAATAAAGCCAGCAGTCTTCCTGAGTTGACAAGACCAGGGGTCCACACCAGGAAGCCAGGGCAGCTAGAATTTACAGAGCAAAATATCTAAATCAAAATGAAGTCGAGGTATTCTCAACTCCCATCCATCATCAGCTGAGAGGCACCCCTAGATCCCCTTTTCACGGAATTTCTGACTGTGCAGGGAAGCCAAGAGAAAGCCCTTAGGCAGAAACACATGCTCACTTGAGGCCCCTCTGGCACGTTCTGGAATGGTAAGGGTAGAATTCATATGGGCAGAAAGCTGGCAGTTTTCTTGGGAAACCAGCCCAATGGGCATGTCCTGATGAGTGAAAACATCAGGAGTGATTAGAGCCCTCATACCCCATCTTGGCAAGGGCTGAATGGTGTAGCCAACATTTTCCCTAGGAACATGGTAGGTTGTACCATGGGTAGTGTGAGCCCGAGCCATAACAAGAAAGGCAGAACTGGGTAAATATGGTATGGGGATGGCTATTGAAAACCTGTGTGGACACCTAAGAGCCATTTCAAGGGATTTGCTCCCAAAAATAACTGGTGTTTTTGGAGGGAGCGACTAGAGATTTGGTGACTACCAAAGCCAGGGCCATGGAACTATTTAGTAGGGGAGCTCCCTGAGTGGAGCCTGAGTTCCTTGACCCAACCTGTAATGGCCCTTCACCATTGGACCCAAGGTATCTCCCACATGTCTGGTATCAAATGCTTCACCCTGACTAACATTCTTGGAGCACTGTCACTTGAAAAGAAGCTCCAGAAAGATATGAACTTGTTCCTCTAATTGCTGCTGTGTCCAGAGGTTAGGATGAGATTGGGCATCTAGTTGACCATGATAAATATTTGTTGAAGGAATAAATATTAAACAGCCTCACATCCATGTGCTTGTTCCCTCTGTGATGTATCTTTTCCCTTCCCACCCCATCCCTCACCCTACTGTGTGAAGCTCATGTCAAAAGTTGCTCCTAGGGACGCCTGGGTGGCTCAGTTGGTTAAGCGGCTGCCTTCGGCTCAGGTCATGATCCCGGCGTCCTGGGATCGAGTACTGCATCGGGCTCCTTGCTCAGCGGGGAGCCTGCTTCTCCCTCTACCTCTCTGCCTGCCTCTCTGCCTACTTGTGCTCTCTGTCTGTCAAATAAATAAATTAAAAAAAAAAAAGTTGCTCCTAGTTAGCACTTACCTCTTGTTCCAGAGAGATTATAAACCCCATCACTGGTCATGAAGCTCACTTAAAGATGACACATATCACTCTCAAGGCAAAGAGACTAAACCTCCATTTGATCTGCCTCCAAGATGTGCCCCCATTTTAGACCCAGCTGAAGTCTTCTGTATCTGTACACCAACTGCCAACAACTGATGAGGGTTATGTGCCTGGAGAATAATGAAAATGACAGGTCTCCTTTTCCACCTCCTAATTAGTTAATAATTACAACAGCCTTCAAGTGACTGTAAGTAACAATAGTCACAGGTGGCGACTTCGCCTGGAAGAAATGTCTTGGTGGGTGTTTCACTCCCGGCTCCTGAAAGAAAACATTTCATTACTCAAAGAGCTTCTAGCAATAACCCAACATATTAATTTCAAAAGCTTATTCTCAAAAACCTTTTTCTGTTGGATCCTGTGTTAGGCTGAATAAAAGGTGCATAAAAAATTGGAAATTTGAGGGTGAAAAATAGCTAAGAGGTCACGGGGTCCACTCCTTTTCTTTAGGTGAGACCTGTTTTAGCCTCTGTGCACACAGGAACTGGCTCTGTGCAGTTCTTAAAGACCTTCCGAGCAGAACATACCAGCACTTGCTCTAAGCAATTTCAGTGAGAACAGGGCTTCTCATATCAATGTGAAACCAAATCATCTCTTCTTGTGCTGTCATCTTTGGTTTGGGCACTTTCATTGGTCACAAAAACTCCAGATGCTACCAAACTAGGGAACCTCAAGCTAATATATTTGAGGCATTCACCAAGACTCTATAAAATTCCACTACAGTATGGTTCAGAAGCAGATACACTTTTGTCCAAGCCTTAGACTGGCCTAAAAGTTCCAGAATAGTCCTAACGTAACATCATTCCACACATTTACACGCCAGTGGGGTCCAGGGTCTCAGTGAGGATATGGAACATGCAGTCAGCCACGAGACCAAAGTGAGGAGAAAGGGGGCACAAATCCTCAGATATGGGATTAACTATCACACTTGAGGAATAAAGTTCCCAAGAACAGAAGCAACACGGAGGTCATCTCCTCCTTTTTCCTTCTAGTTTGACTGTCCTACCTACCCCTGCTGTGTCTACATCAGACATTTTCTGTGCCATTTTAGGGAAGCATTCTCCCTGCTGAGCCAAATCCACTGTTTATGAAGAAGAAGAAGAAGAAGAGAAGAAGGAGGAGGAGGAGAAGGAGAAGAAGGGGGAGGGGGTGGAGGAGGGGAAGAAGGGGATTTTTTTAAATTTAGCCTGAAATCTCCTAACTTCATGTCATGATTTCTTTGTGGCCTGAAATTAAAGAATCAATAACACGTTCAATTGCCCTAATTGGTAGATACAGCTCTTATCTACAATTCATACAGGCACTCTTCCCCGGCATATCTCAAAGTCAGATTTTACGGTTCACTGTGCAATTTGCAAAAGATGCTTTAACTAACAATTGTTTTGTCTTGGTTGAGGCCTTTATCGTGTTTGCTCTGGATCCTTTCAAACCTCCCAGCGTGCTCACTCAGCTCCCATGCTGGCCTGTTCTTATCCTCCCTCTCCTCCCTGAAACAGACCAGCCTGGGTGGTCACTCTGGTTATGATCCTTCAGTGACTCCACTCAGACTTAGCGAGAAAGTCCAAGCACTTTGTAAGGGGCTTCAGCCCATTGTTAGCACATCTCCCACCTTCCCGTCTTAGCCTTACCCCTTTTTTCCATCTGAATCAAAGTCTAACCGCTGCCTAGACATCACATATGACCCATCTCTGATCTCCTCCCTATGCTCTGGCCTCTGCCTAGATTTTCTTTCTTGAATCTGAAGTCTTGGATTAGCCATCATCTTCTCCCAGGATTGGTCCTCTGCACAGTACCTCCCAACATTCATGCAGTGACAGAGAGATGACACTTGACTGGTGCCACATCACAAAAGGATTGAGATGAAAGAATAGCCGGTGAGACCAGACCCTGCGTGTGGTCCCTCTGGGCCCCATCCAGCCGCTGCTAAGGGGAGGAGGGCAGTGTCTCAGTGCCCCTGCCAGCCACCTGGCATTGGCACACTCACTGGGAAACCCCCACTCCAGTAGGCACTCCTCGTGTTCTTGTCTGCTTCTTCACATCCTTAAATGAACACACAAAATAAAGCTGTTGAACCATCTATTTTAGGTGAGACAAGTGGAACCCTCCATACTCTCCATGGAGGCGGGGGCTGTGGCCTTTGTGGGCAGCACAGTCACCCTAGCTGGCAAGGTGTCTAGTGCATCGTTGACTCTCAGTAAGTGTGTATTTGCTGCTTTGCCAGCATGAACAAATGCTAAGGAGTCTTTGCAGTCACGTAGTCGTGTGCATATGTGACAGGAGGGACAACTTAGCAAAGCATACCTTGTGGCCTTTGCTTTTCTGGTTGGTTACAAACCAACTATCTGCCTTGCTGGTGAACTGGAGCAGGAGGACGAACAGTCTACGTAGAAGGCACACAGACCATCTGCTTTACCTTGTAAACAGAAGAGTTCTCCCCTCTATAAAGGAGTGGATTTTGTTCCTCCTTTTTTATATTCAACAGACTCAATTTCTCTGAATTTGATGCGTATTCTACAAATTGCCAGAGCTGGTTGTGATTATTTTTCTTGGACTACCGGGCCACCAAGCAATTCCAAACACTCCTTGGAATGTCCGCGGCCACCAGGTTCTATCTGGAAGCCGGCCACCAGCATCTCGTGAGGATTTCCAAACCGAAATACAGCATCCTCCTAATTACACAGAAATAGCCTAACGATAGATTGTCCTGACATGTTCCGTCTCAGCTGCAGTGCCAAAAGTATTTTTTTGAATCCAAGGGACCACCGAATATACATCTTATTCCATGGCCCTCGTTTTCCCATGGATTATTTTTTCCTGAGAACTTTAATTTCAGAGTGAATATCCAAGGACATTTATGTCGCTCCCATGCAAGCCTGAGCCCATATGAACCACAAAACAGAGAAGAGTTTATCAAAACCAGAATGTATTCAGAAGAGACAGATGCTTCTCTCTCTCTCTCTCTCTCTCTGTAACTTACCTTGAACTGAATGCTATTTCAAGAGCTAAAATTACAGACTTGCTTAGCTGCAGGCCAGAGCAGCAAATGCAAACAAAAGCTTTCCTGACAGCCCCAGAGCAACCCCTTGACCCCAAGTGCCTGTCACTTCTATGGGTTGTCATTACCACTCTTTTCTCCATAAAGAAGTACATTTAGGAAAAGACAAAAATAGTCAAGTAAAGCTGTCCGTCATTTTAATTCTTTATTTTTCTGAATAGTGTCTTTTTCTTGGTCTATTAAAATACACATGACCACTCATTTGGAATCCCTTCATTCATACAAAGCACTAAGTCTAATCCACTTTGCCTTTTTGAAGAACTATCTTATGCTCATTTAAAACCCTGCTCTCATGATAAGGTTAAAACGTGCCCCTCTCCATAGTGTTTCATTTGGCACAAGCTCCCGACTTCAGTTACACAAGGCATTTTTCTTATGTCACCCTAATTTACTTTTGAGCAGAGCTCGTATCATATCCAACAGATTAATACATGTGACGGCACTTTAAGCTCTCAAGAAGAATACAAGCATTACCTCCCTTTATCATCCCTTCGGCACTTAACGCATAGTAAGAACTCAGTAGAATGTCTGCAGGATGAACTTAAGTGTGGACAGAGAGGAACGAACAAAAGGAAACGATTTCATGAGGGTGAGGATAAATACAAAATACAAAATCTCCAACAGTGCCAGCATTGCCATTGAGTGTTGGTTGTGGGCTGAGGGGGGCTCCTGAGGCTGAAGGTGAGTCCACAGACGCAGATATGGCTGTTGTCCAGCTCCGAGTCATCTGAAATCAAGTGGTATTCAGGGCTCACATTCCTCAAAAATAAAATTAACCACAGCAGACGTTAGTAAGCAGTGAGATTTTACTGACGATTCCACAGGGAGTCTGTGGATGTCAATCACATCGCACATTCCCAGCAATGCTCTGCTCCCACTCCCCAACCCCACCCTGCCCCGCTGTTCCTGCGGGTCCTGTTCTTGATGCAACACTGTCATTGGAGAGGTAAAAGGCTGTCACACCAAGACACTTACCAAACAGAGGTTTTCCAAACTGGGGATAGAGAAAAAGAAGTATGGTAAGAGAACAGGAACATAAAGGACAAATTCCAACACAGAACTATCACAAAGAAGACAGCATGCTAAACATGGTAAACCTTGCCACCACGAAAGTATAGCTAAAGGGCCCAGAATGTCACCCAGGGATGACAGGCAGCATGCAGAAAGAGCATCAGAAATACCCATGCCTGTTGCATCACTGCAGAGAGGACAATCCAAAAACGTGTTTCTGCAGGAGAATAGAACATGCATGGGACGTTGTTCTCTGAAGCATCATCAACCCTGCGAATAAAGACAGGTGGGTGGGGTGAAAAACACAAAGACGTTCCTCTTCTCATCATTTTATTTATTGTTTTTCAATATCAATTCCACTGCTCACACGCAGTGTGATGTTAGTTTTAGGCATACAATATAATGATTCAATGATTCTCTATATTATCAGTTAAAAATAGAACTACACTACAGTCCAGTGATGGCACTACTGGGTATTTACCCAAAAAGTACCAAACACTAATTCAAAGGGGTACCAGCACCCCTATGTTTATGTTGCTCATAAATAAACATTATTTATAATATCCAAATTATGGAAGCAGCTCTAGTGTCTGTTATAGGTGAAGAGATAAAGAAGATGCAAATACACAATATACAATGGAATACATACACACAATATATATATAAATATACCATATACATATACATAAAATGGAATATTATTTAACCATAAAGAGATATTCTTCTCCAATTTAAAAATGCAATTTAGATGGCCACCTCCAAATACAGAACGTATTTATAATCATATTAAGTGAAAAAAAATAGACCTTGATGACAGCTCCATTAAATATATGTGTTTGGACAAAGGTTTGGAAATGCTTTTGGAATCTTTTTTACAATTTATTTGTTTACTTTAAGGAGGGAGACTCATGGAGCCCAACGTGGGGCTCAATTTCATAGCCCTGAGATGACGACCTGAACTGAAATTGAGTCAAATCTTAACTGACTGAGCCACCCAGGTGCTCCCACACCAGTGTTTTGAACACATGCCTTAAACTCTTTCCCCTGGAGAGCATAAAATAAAGATGTAAAGCAGGGTCACTGGGTTATTCATTTTGATTTTTCTGAGCAGCTCTTTGAAACGTGAAGCTTCTGATTCCATCCATGCAGAAATACATTATTTCACATGTTGGGTAGGATGTTTGTTCATGTCCAAACAACAATTAACCATCTACTTATGTGTACATTTTTTTCTTTCTGGGGTAATCTATCAAGGTTGGTTTGAAATGATAAAAACAGTTCTATTTGGTATTCAAAGGAAACCATACAATGCCAGTCTCTCCCAATCTTGGTTGAAATTTGTTTCCTTGAAACCACTATGGGAACTCAGGAGTTAGTGTGTCAAACTGTGCTTAGGAGAGCTCCAGAGGTCCCACCTTCAAAAGCCTTGAGCAGTCACCAAAAAAGCATATTAAAACTATTGGTGTCTTACAGATTTGATGAGAAACATGCCTATTTATGAGAACTAAGGGGGGCTGTCTGTGTTCATACAGTGCCACCCTTGGCAAGAGGAATTTTCTGGTAAGAGATTGGAATTGGAGAACTTCCTTCCCCTGCTTCTCCCAAGAGCCTTCAGAGAAGGAGGTGCACTTCTCTTTGTGGTGGGCAAAGAGAAGTCTTTATATAGAAATCTTTATATATTTAAAGATATACCCAGGAACAACAGAAAACTGTCTTTCCATTTTTCTGCTCTATTCCATTTCCATCTATATAATGATTAATTGTAAGCATTGCACTATAATTTTAGTCATTGTATGTTCTCCTGTGTTGTGTCTGATTACATTGGGACAGTAGCTAACAGTTCTTCGTTGGTCCTTACTCCTTTTAGCCAAGGATAGGCTTCACTCTCATCATACTTCATCCTATTGCCACCATGCCCGCCATTCATCAAGGAAATCATAACTGGTAATAAACCCTTTATTTTTCAGAGAAATTTAAAAATAGTTGAGATCTCACTTTCTTTGGGTTCACATTAGATGTGTCTTTAAGACCTCTTTTGGATTGCCAGGTGCATTACCCTGACAAAGTGGTATTATTCTAGAATAATTTTTTTTGAGAAACAAAATGGAATCTGCATCTGAAAATGTCTTCCCTACTATTTTCCTTTAGACTGGTGAGTTCACTGATCTTCGGGGAAGTTCAGATGGAGGATTTGTGCTTAGAACTTCAAAGACTCCATGTGAAAGCATGTCATTAGAACATCTGTAAGTATCTTGTCCCTATGTTATTTCCTGTGCCTGTTTGTTGAGTACCACCATGTTAAGTTTGAGATGATTCTTACATGTGGAAATTGTTTTCCTTTAAGTATCAAGTAAAACTGCTGTATCAAAACTTGTTTGGGGGGCGCCTGGGTGGCTCAGCGGGTTAAGGCCGCTGCCTTCGGCTCGGGTCATGATCCCAGGGTCGTGGGATCGAGCCCCGCATCGGGCTCTCTGCTCTGCGGACAGCCTGCTTCCTCCTCTCTCTCTCTGCCTCTCTGCCTACTTGTGATCTCTGTCTGTCAAATTAATAAATAAAATCTTTAAAAAAAAAAAAAAACTTGTTTGGGATCCATAACTAAATAGACAAAAAAAAAAAGGAAAGAAACCTTTATCAGTATGGCCAAATATTTTTGTTCTTTTTTAACTCCAAAGTTGGTAAAGTAACTATTGGATAAGTCTTCTGAAAGAGAAACAAAACAAAACTTAACCTGACAGTCTTTTCACGATCACCATTCCAAAATCCTAAAAGCAAAACAGGCAGTACATTTACTTTGCCATTTTTTTTTTTCTGGAAGCAACTATAAAGCACTGAAAGCCTTGCCTAAATCCAATTTTCAATAACTAACAGCAAGACTTGGATTGTTCTAATTACTCACCTCTCTACTGGCAAACCTACCACTGGCAGTAAGAGATACCCTTGCAGTGTTTTTGGAAATCTGTTCTATGGCATTAACTGTGCAAAATTCTCTCTATTCAAAACTAGTGTAATTTGATAACCTCTAGAATTACAAATGCATCATGAGCCTGGGCAGACATTCTCCCACTTCTTCTATTGCTGGGGAGATGGGTAAACCACATGTTCCAGTGACCACTGGTAGAATAGCACCTGGCAAATCCCTTGCATCTTGTCAACAATGATAACCTGTTGCTATATCAGAAAAATAAACCTGAATGACTAGGAAATGTACAGTGTGGAAAATATAGCTCTGTCTATACATTTCTGAACATTTACTATTCTGCCATATAATCCTAATGAGAAAATTCATTACTCCAGAATTTTAAAATGAGAAATGTTCATATGATTACTTTCTTAGGGCTGCAATAAGAAAATATTACAAACTGAGTGGTTTAAATAACATAAATTTATGTTCACAGTCCTGGAGGCCTGATGTCCAAGATCAAGGTGTCATCCGGGCTAAGGAAGAATCTGTCCCATGCCTCTCCCAGAACTTCTGGTGCTCTTCTAATAAGCTTTCATGATTCTTGGTCTATAGAAGCATCACCTTGATCTCTGCTTTCATTTTCACAGAGTGTTTATTCTCCCTATGTGCTTGCTTATCTCCATATTTCTTCTGTTTATAAGGACACCAACCATATTGGATTAGGACCAACCCTAATGACTCATTTTGACATGATTGTCTCTGTAAAGACCTTGTCTCCAAAGAAAGTTATATGCTGAGGAGCTGGAGGTAAAGTCCTCAACATATGGATTTTGGTGGGACACCGTTCAAACCATAACAGTAGACGTTTATAAGAGGTAGAGTGGGAGGTTGGGTTTTGCCATTCAGCTAGGCCTGGGGCTTGCAAGTACATTTACTTCTTAGATGAAATCACTGCTTTATGCAGCAGGTGGTAGAACCATATCCAGCACAGTAGGGAGCCACCATGGTTGGCATTAGATGAGGCTAAAGAAGTTCCTCCAGTTGATGTGAAACCAGCTTCTAAGTTAAGCCAATCTTGGTAAGAAATTAAATATTGTCCAGAGCATTTCCTATCAGTAACTTCCAAGTTGCTATAGACAGTCTAGGAAGGGTAAGATTCTTAGGCATATACCATGATCTTCCAGTGGAACATGGGATGGCACATTTGTTGATATAGATGTTCTATAATTTGTTTCACATTTGTGTAAGTGAGTGCAGGGGATTGAAGAGTATCCCCAAAAATGGTATGTTCAAATCCTAACCCCACGTACCTGCGAATGTGATCTTTATTTGGAAGTAGAGTCTTTGCAGATGTAATTAAGTTAAGAATCTCGAATGAGATCATCCTGAATTTTGGTGGGCCATAAATTCAACAACTGGTATCTCTATATGAGGAAGAAGGAGATTTGAACCACAGGCCTACCAAAGGAACCAGTACTTGAGAGACCAAGGTCCTGGAATGAAGGAGAGTAAAGACAATTGCGTACAACAGTCTCAGCTACTCTTCCCTCTAAACACTCTCTCAGTGTAAGATGTGCAGGCCAAACAAGGGGGGGAAATGAGGATGACAAAAAAAGCTTGCAAAAGGATAAGAAGTTAGGTGGGGCTCTTGGCTGGTATTGGGGAATAAAAATCAGGCATGAATCCCTGCCCAATTAGAGGGGTCCTGGAAAATATTGTAGGCAGTATACCTAGAAGTAAGGGCAATCTAGAAATAGACTAGATCTTACAAAGACATCAGACTATAATCAATTCAGTCCCCATTTGGATAGAAACGATATGTTCTTACGCTCATTGCACATCAAAAAACCTTTCTCCAGAATAAGGTAACATCATTCAGAGTCTCTAACAGTTTCTCATAATGTTTATGAATGTATGTGAACTTCAAGTATTCAATTAAAAACTAGAAGATATACCAAGAACTAGGATATGTCAAAAGGGAGGCCAAAGGGAAGAAAACAAAATAAAAACATACCCACAGGTGATCCAAGCTAAAGGGAGTTAAGAGACCCAAATTTTAACTGTTAGGCTTCAAGAAAACAGATGACCATGTGGAGAATCTCACCAGAGGACTGAAATCTATTCAAATAATCCAATAAAAATTCTAGAACCAAAAAATACAATAACTGAAATTAACAAAACAGATGTGTTTCAATAACAAACAGAAAGAAGAGTAGTCATGATTTTGAAGATGGGACATTTAAAATGTCCATCCTGAAGCCCAGAAGAGGAAAAGGAGGATACATAAAAAAAGAAGAGTGAGAGTTATAGAATATGGTGATAAGGCCTGTCATATATGTACCTGGAATCTCAGAAATGGAGGGGAGACAGAATGAGACAGAAGTAACATCTGACAAAGTAAAGGATGAAAATTTTCTGAAATTGATAAAAGAAATCAAACTGTAGATTTAAAAGATAATATAAACTCAGCAATAAAAATATACAGAAAATTATTTAAGTACATCACAGTTGAAAATCAAAAACAATAAGAAAATCCTAAAAACAGCTAAAGAAGGAAAAAAAATTAGCTTCCTAAAAGCAAGAAGATGGACTAGAGGTAAAGAGAAACATTTTTTAAGGAAAAACAGGTCAATCCATGAGGAAGATGAAGCTTGTAAAATAATACGTACTTGATAACATACCTTCACAAGTAAAGCAAAAATTGACTGAACTGAAAAGAAAAATACACATATGTGCAATCATAATGAGAGATTTTAACAACTTCTTTTAGTAAGTAATAGCACAAATGGTGGGGGAAGGATACAAAGATAGAAACAACACAATTAACAAATAGGAAGCAACTGTCATATAAACTACACTACACTACATGGCACTCTTCATGCACTTTTTGGCATATGCATAAGAAATATTTACCAAAAATGTTCATATGCTATGCTATAATGGACATCTCAACAAACTATTCAAACTATTCAAACTAATTCAAACTATTAAAATTATATAATCTATGGTCTCTGAACGCAGTGAAATTTAACTAAAAATCACTAACCAAAAAATAACCAGAAAGTCTCAGAGTTTAAAAAATTAAGCAACGTGTACAAATAAGCCATGGTCATCACTTTGTATTGCTCTTTATTGTGTATTCACATAAGCTATGGAGCTACAGGCTTTTTCTAAGCTAAGAAAAATCATAAAGTCTTTAATTCACATTGTACCAATAACAAATATTTAAAAATCAAGTGAAAGCATGCAATAACATTTACTAAGCCATTCTTTGGAAATCTCTCTTTTCCTGTAGCAAAGTTAAAAGATAAAGTTTGTAGTACAACCTTTACAGGATTGCAGTGGAATTCTTCTGGAAATAGATCTTTCATTTTTTTAACAAAACAAAAAATTCCACATTTTCAAGGACGCTCTGAATACCAATGAGCTGGCAGCTAGAATAGATGACCTCACCTCTAAAATTCTGGTTAGTCCTAAATCCTAATTTGGCCTATTTCTATATTTTTTAATTAATGATCACAGTATAAAATAGCCGTAACCCCCATGCTAAAGTTGTGACAATATGAGGTTAAGTTTCTTTTTTTTTTTTTCAAGTTCTTACTTAAATTCCAGTCATCAATATACAATGTAGTATTAGTTTCAGGTGTACAGTACAATGATTCAACTCTTCCATACATCATCAGTCTGTGCTCATCACAAGTGCCCTCCTTCATCCCCATCAAGGTTAAATTTCTTCAAGAACAGACTTGGAGAGACAAGAGTTTATTCTTCATATCTGAACATAGAAAAGGGATTAGACTTGATCTAATCTTAATTTCATTGGGCAAAACTAGAAGCAAAAGTGGCAAATAACGGGAAGATGATTTCAAGTCAAAATTAGTTGCCCTTAATTTTAATGTAATATTAAATATAATGACATTAATTTAATAGAGTACCATATTAATATAATTATATCTAATTTTATTATAAATTATTAATATTAACATATAACATCAGTATTATTAGCGTAATATTAAAACACACAGAGCCTGCCATTGGTAAGCCCTGTGACCAGACCCCAGTGTTTCTGAACCTTTGACAGCCTGAACTGGGAACAAATTGGTATCTGGTTAAAATGCCAGTGATGTACTTCCTATGCTTCTAAAGGTAAAGATAGAATTTATCCATAGGAAGAGCTCCCAGTGTACTTTTTGTAAGTAATTTTAAGGCAAGTACCTATTTGTCACCCTTGTGCTAGCCTTCAACTTTGGGATGTATTCCAAATGCAATGCTTCAAACAGAGATGTTAACTTTTCTGCTTATTAATGTGAAAAGCTACCTTCACTGTAGACATCTTTAAGAGATTCTTATAATGGAAGTGGGGGGAGGGACAGGGAGTGGTAGCTGTGGCCTCTGGAACTCAGGGAGAGCAGATGATGAAGTGAACTTTAAGCTGGAGTGCTGGGCCCTGCAAAATGGCAGCACACGGGGACCGATGAAGGGCACAGCCAGTAGGAGCCTGAGGAACTACTGGAGTGGTAAGCCATGGCAAGTGGTCCCTCCAGCATGCTAATTCCCTTATGTCATTCTCAAATCCTTGGTAAAGTTTTACAACTGTCTGGATGGTACCGTGTTTTGGGAATTAAGGAAGGGTCAGTGTCCAAATGTGACATGGAATGAATCCAAGAGAGCTGCAAGCATGGACAGGAACACCAAGATGGTACATGGAAAATGGTCGAAGAGGTTGGAAGCAGGCCTATGAAGTAGGAATTGAGAAATGAACCAAGAAGAATGTGCACAATTCCGGGGTACCTCAGAAGTATTTGAGAAAGGAACAGGACTCTTGCTATCAGCCAGGATAAAGTCCTAGATTCTGGGTATTTGGTGATTCCAAGGAGGGAGGTTCCTTGGGAGTCCAGAGGCCTTGGGACACTGGGGTCCCTCTTAAAAAAAAAAAAAAGATTTATTTACTTATTTTAGAGAGAAAGCAGGGGCAGAGAAAGAGAGAGAGAGAGAATCTCAAGCAGACCCCACACTTAGTGCAGAGCATGATGCAGGGCTCAATCTCAGGACCCCAATATCATTACTTGAGTTGAAACCAAGAGTTGGTTGCTCAAACAACTGAGCCACCCAGGCACTCCTGGGGCCCCTCTTATGTTCAATAGCATGTGTGTGTTTGGGGGGAAACCTCACTATAAAATAATAGACTGCCTAGCTAGAGAAAGTTTCCTGTTATGGCATCCAAGCAGAAACTGATGGCTACAGGGAAAGGTCTCCCAGGCAACCTATTAGATCCTATACGCTCAGCGTTAATAGAATTCTAAGCTTTTAAACTGCAGCATAGAAAAGTATTTCTGAAATATAAAAAGGAGGTCAACTGCATGCCTCGATAACTTCTTTGACAGTCATCTAGCTCTCTCCACCCCTATGACTTGGGGACATCAGTCCAGGACTGCTCCACAATGGCACCTGGTGTGAGGACCAGCTAATGGGAGGTGTATCAGCACAAAGGGCAAGACCCCAGAGCAGCTGTTATTCTCTGAGGAGTCAAGTTCAACATTTATGCTGGAATGCTGCCACCAGAGATGAGTCAATTAGAAGAGTATGTAGAAGCTTTTGGATACAGTGGATCTTAAACATGGAGGAAAGAAGATTGGTAAGGCCTGGGAGAGCAACCCTCCTGCTCTAAATAAGAGCCCTATTTTATTTTAGGATGCATCCAATTTCAGAGATGGTAATTTAAAAAATAAATAAATACACAAGCCAGGCATCCTTAAATTCTACTTTCAATGACCTAGCCTATATTTTGGAGAAAATAAACGGATAACATGAAGAACTAATTGAGTTGGTATTAATGGAAAGAAAAGTTATCTACAAATAACCACATTAATGAAATATCCCTGATTTTCTAAAATTTCTCATCAGGAGAGCAAGACTCTTTAGATTTTAGCTTTTTGCTTAGTCCTGCTTTTGATTGTTCTTCATGGTTTTTCTAGCTAGGTTCCACAGAGCCCCTCACTTTAACCTACTGTTACAATGAGCCCTGTTATACTTTGTGAAATAAATTGCCAATCTGCCTTGAATTACTCTGAGAATGGTTGATTTAGCTACTCAGAACTGTAAAATTGAGAACCATACCCCAAAAGAAAATTTTATCAGGCCTATATTTTAGGTAAGAAAGAAATTTCTTTTTTCCTACTGGCCTTATAGTACACTAATGATGACTGTTCATTCCCTTGAAAATAAAAAAGATCCTGGGTGGTTTTCCCCAGGTGGTATGCCTGCAGCCAAACAAATTTTGAAGATAACTATTTGCCCATATCTTTTTCAGCCTCTACAATGAATTACATCACCTGACCTCCAAGCAAAGGAAGTACTAAATTAATCTCCCTCCCTGTATCCCCCCTTCCTATTCCAGTAATTAGTTGCCCTGGCAAAATTGTGAAAATGGGCCTTTACTCCCTCTCTTTTCAAATCTTCCTTCTTGTCAGCCCTGGCTTTCAATCTCGTCTTCTAGGACGCCTGATGTCCCAGAATCATGGGCATTTTCTCTGCTCACTTTCCTATTCAATTCTCCTCAACCTCAACCACTTGTCTTAAGGAGCCCTAGACCCATCTCCTGCCAGAGGCTTCCAGCAAAGGCATCAGTGATTTTGATGGCTTCCAGTGACATCATGTATTTCCTTTGCCAGAAAATGTTTCCTTTTAAAAGAAGAGATTAATTGAGTTTTCAGCTCTGCACATTAGAATCATTGGAAGCACTTCAAAAATTATCAAATGCCTATGCTCATTCATAGATATTCTGACTTAATAGTTCCAGGGTGGAACCCAGATGCCAGTATATTTTTTAAAATCCTCTCCACATGACTCAGATGTCAAGTGGGGTGTTGGAAATCACTGCCTATCCCAAGAAGGGGAGAATGGAATAGTTGAAGGGCCTGTGGTGATTGACAGGAGGAGACAGGATCAGAAGGAAGCCTTCGAGCTCACCATGTTGACAACGGGCTACGTCAGCCAAAATCTAGTTGTATCCTTGTTTATTGATAGAGATAATTACCTACATGTCTCATCTAATGAGGGAAAATCAAACAGCTGTGCAGAAATTCTCTTTTTCTGACCAACTGCCCCAACCAAGATCTTTGAGCTGGCAAAATATGATCAACCCCAGGACATGGCACCTCCTAAGAGTTCTGTCCTTCTGAGACTCTAGCCATCCTTCTCTCATCTTCAGAGGACCACAGACCTTTCTATCTTCTGAAGTCTGAAAGAAGCAAATTACAAATGTTTTTGTTTACATCTCTCTTTCCAGGAGTGGGTATAAAGACAAACACCTGTTCAGGGCAAGAGAAACCAGTAGGTCTCAACTGGTATTCCTAAAAAGAGGTGTATTAACAAGGGGACAAGAAATGTGGTAAAGGAAAAAGAAAGCTTAAACTTCTCGGCATCTCTAATTCCAGCAGGCAACTATAAACTCATGTAAGTAGACTCTATACTTTCAGGGACCTGTCATCTTTACTAACAATTAGATTATTTCTTATTTAGGAGATGTCTGTAAATTTTCTTCTCCCGTGTCTATGTCAACACTACCGTCACAATATGTGAATGTAAAATGTAGTAAAGCTAAACTCTTTTTCATGTGTTCTGAAGAAATTTTATGCTCTGGATTTCCCTCCTAATGATATTATTTGTGTTCCATATTGATGCCCTTTTAAATTGAAATTACACACCATCCTGCATCAGCATGAGGTGGCAATTAGTTACAAGACATATTACAGTCCTGAAATGTTTCATGGCAGGAGAACTTGCTCGTGGCTCCAACTGAGAAAACATGAGGAGTGTTAAGTAATCATGTATTAAGTCCATGCATCCAAGAAGTCTTCGTCTGTAGATATTAAGAACAGAAATAATTCCCACAGAAAACAAAACAAAACCACAAGAAAGGAAATTTCAAAGAAAAAAGCCAGAAGATTTCAAAAAAGGAAGAAACAAAATCCAGCCAATGACTGATTGCTGTCCCGAGCATTCTCCTCGAGCAAGAAGCCAGTGAGGTACTGAATTGGAACTAAAGTTCTGAAGCTATAAATTCCTTGGGCCAAATCAGATGGGTGAGACATTTTGGCAGGGGTATTTCAAACATCTTACTGATGTCTTCCCAGACCCAGCCATGTTCTTTGATGCCAACTCTGGATGTGCATTTTGGGAACCCCAAGTAGCTTCATAAAAGACCTGGCATCTCCTTGGCCAAGAAGAGCCCCTTCAGACATATCCACAAATTTTGTAGTGTTCTAGAGCCCCACTGGAGAGGCACTTACAATCTCTAAGACTTAAGAGTTTGAGGGAAAAGGAGAGGGGGTAAAGACAAGGTAACTCATTCCCACATTTGATCACTGCACCCTATGTAGATGAACTTTTGCTTTAAAAATATGATCTTTAACAGGCAGATTGGAGAGGAAATCAGAAATCCAAATAAATGCTGAGAACATTCATTAAAATAGCTAGCAGACAAATAAGACAGATGATCAGGAATTTCTGGCCCCTCATTTAAATCTACCAGTTTATGCTGAAATGCATCCTTTTGAGCAATCTTCCACTCTCTTCACAGTCTGAAACCTTTTGGCTCATTTTCAAATGTTTTATGAATTTCTGAAAGAGCCATTTTCTAAAGGACCTTTTATATGTTATTGCTGTACTATATCTCATTATGGCCATACAGTTGACTTGTCACAAAAATATATGTTTGTATCTTCTCTTAAAATTTGTGAAGTTGAGCTGAGTGAGTTTGGGGAACCTTAACTGTTAAGAATATTGGCTTTAAAAAATAATAGTGATAATAGCAATAAATTGTCCAAGTTGTGGGCCTAATTAAAGTCAACAGAATGAAAAACAAGACCCTTACAACATCTCATAGCTTAAGGCCTACAAAACTTGTCAAAATATATGTGTTGTGATATGGGCATTTGCTTTGTGAGTATATTTATTGTTCAATCTGTCCCACTTTTCTTCCATCTTCCCTGAAGTTAAGGAAAGGGGAGACACACACTTAAATTACAGCTTTCACAGTTTGGGTTGGATATATGCTTTTCTTTTGTGTCCTCGTGGACTCCCAGGGTCTCCCTAGTTGAAAAGCATAGGGACATCCATTCAATCACTTCATGGCATGTGGGCAAACACAGACTCTGGACAGAAAAACAGGTACCAAAGGCTTACAGACCAACCACTAACATCGCTCTGATCATTTTTATGTCTTGGCTTTAGTTTTGTTTGCTTGACCCTGTGCCTCATCCCCTTTCATCTGGTCCCTTTTCCTTGCAAGCACTCGGGTTGTTAAAGGTGTGTATAGGTGTTTCAGTATTGAGAAGTAAAGAAGCAAGCTAAATTAATGAGCTGTAGGGAGGATAAACCAAGTTCAAAGGGAAGGGGACACAGCAGTGTCTATTTGAGCACCAAAAAGATAAACACCAAGCTTGGCCATTATTCAGACTACCAGTACTCTTCCTTGTTGTTTCAATGAAATATCATCAAAGAGACATACCAACTTTCAGATTCCTGACACCCTAAACTGATGGATCCAAGAGCTTCTGATTGCTCATTCTTCTAATATTTTCCTTCTAATGACCAATCTCCGTTTTGTCTTCAATTTGAATTTTCTTCTTTTCTGTCACCTGAGTGGAATATGTCATCCATTTAAAATGCTCTTTTATGGGCACATGGGTGGCTCAATGGGTTAAAGCCTCTGCCTTCAGCTTGGGTCATGATCCCAGTGTCCTGGGATTGAGCCCTGCATCGGGATCTCTGCTCAGCGGGGAGCCTTCTTCCTCCTCTCTCTCTCTGCCTGCCTCTTTGCCTGCTTGTGATCTCTGTCAAATAAAAATAAAATAAAATAAAATAAAATTCCCTTTTGTAAGCTTGTGAGTCAATCACATGTGAAGGTGTAGGGGCTCTGAATCAAGTAGGTGTTCCTTGACATTGGAAGAGCAAATTACAGTCTGTAAAGTACTTTTATACCCAGTATGTTGATTTGCACCAAAACCCCATGAAATAGACAAGGAAACCACCAGAGAAACTGAGGCCCAGGGAGTTTTGTCCCGGATCATGTGGCTGACTGATATTACCTGTTTCTGGTGTCCTTTCTGTAGTGCCAGTCTCCCAACATGATAAGGCAGGATTTTCTGAATAATTGTCAGCTGCTGTTTATTAATATCCTGCTGAAGGCCCAAAATAGAGACAAAGTAGGCCTATAAATGATTATATCAGAGATCTTTATTTTGCTTTCTCTGAACCTAAGAGAACTTTTCATTTCTTGGTAATGAATAAAAAGTTTTAATGAAGATAAAGAATTAATTTAAACCTGTATTAAACTTAAAAAACACATAAACATGTTTAGAGTCAGTCATCTGTAAAATAACACATTTCATCAGTGTTTCCTCTACAACCTTCTAAAACTCATTGTCCTCGCAAAAATTCACAGTGAGTTCACTCCACATATTTTGCCAGCAAGACAGCTAACAATTCCCATTGTCACTGAGAGAAAGCACAGAATTTGCTTGGACTGAATGTGCTCTAAGGTCCCCAAAAAACAAAGTTTCCTCTAGAAAGTTAAAATTTAGGAGAAAGAAGGAAACTCTAGTGTGCTTCCTATTCAACTCATTGGCTCCCTTTCACTGGGACTGCACAAGGAGGCAGAAGCTCAAAACCTGCCCATCAGCCCATGGGTGTGGGCAAATAGACTGACATCCAAGTCAAGGGATGACATCAGGTTAAGACCACAGACCGGGCCTCGGAAAGAGCTGTAATGTAGATAAATATAAATTCCAACTCTGAGAAAGAGCAATTGCTCAAATTCAGGAGAAGACATAAATCCATAGAAGCAAATGGGGAAAAAATCCAGACTTTCAAATCAACAGTGAAATCACAGTAAGATGCAGCCTCCTGTGAGCCAACACAGCATTAGCCTGTCTAGACGGAAGTCATATGTCCTGAACATGGAAGGCAAGTGTTCATTCCCAATATGAATTGTCCAAACTATACTGAGGACGGGGCTCACTCTTAGATACACCTCTGAGGAGCAGTATAGACAAGACAGGGAGGCATTCAGGGAAAGAACCAAGCTGATGAGGTCAATCAGGCTGTGCCTGGCATGTTGGAGATTAAATGAATATTCATTGAATGACTGATGCATGAGGAGTAAACCATGAGGAATTGTAGAAGGGACTGGGCCTGCTCATTCTCAATATAAGACTTGGGAAACTCAATAAAGGAACGGTGCTCTAGGTCCTCTGACAAGCTGATGTAAACACAGGTATAACAGGCAAGGATCTGTTTTGACCCACTTTGATGTGTGTTTTTTCCAATACCACCAAACAACCCAATTCTGACCTTATCCACCTAGAGATAGCATCAGATCTCAAGGTTGAGGGTTCAGATCTACGAGACTGCCCCATTCCCCTACATCAGAGACCAATTACAAGTCTGTCTATGGTTTAGAGGTTTCCATGCCCTGTCCCTGGGTTCAAGTAATTTGCTAGAGTGGCTCATGGAACTCGGGAAACCAGCTTACTTACTAGATTACTGGCTTGTTAAAAAAGGATATAACTCAAAAACAGCCAAGTAGAAAAGATCCATAGCACAAGGTATGGGAAAGGACAAGGAAGTTCCATGCCCTCTTCAGGTACACCATACACCCTGAACCTCCACATGTTCACAAACTCAGAAACTCCCCCAACCCTATCCTTTTGGGGTTTTTATGGAGGCTTCTTTAGAGAGACACGGCTGATTAAATCATCAGCCAATGGTGACTGAACTCAGTCTCTAGCCCCTCTTCCCTCTTAAGAGGTCCAGGGTGGGAGGGCAATTTCCAACTCTCTAATCACGTGGTTGGATCCACTGGCAACCAGTCCAGATTGTTAGGTCACCTAGAAGCCTCCCCAGCCGCCTCATTAACATAACAAAACACACCTTTACTGCCATTATCACTTAGGAAATTCCAAGGGTTATAGGAACTCTTGTCAGGAAAGGGACTTGACCAAATACACATTTCTCATAAATCACAATATCACACCCACCTTGGGGAAAGATCCTTCTACAGTCTTTGCCTTCCCCCCAATTTTCCCCTGGGTAGCAGATATCTCCTCCTGAAGGTCTCCAAGGTCAGAACAGCTCTTCTCAAATGCTGCTCCCATTAAATCCTTATAACAGCAGCAGAGTGAATTTATAACCCTGGATAGTCTGAGTCTGGAGCACAAAAAGTCCCAAACCTAAAATAAAATTTTTTGTAGTCTAGTATTTTATGTTAACATTTCATGCTCCTAAGATATTTGTGACTGTAATAGAATAACAATGTATTTTTCCCAAACTTTGATCAAAATGAACTCCCCAGAAATGTGTCAGATATCTGTAACTTCATATGTCTCTGCACAATGGTAAGAGGTTTGAAGCCATAATTTGAAAAGCATGGAAATTGGGAAATACATTTCTCTCTCTCTCTTTTTATTCCCCCGTTCCAATTTCTCCTTAACAGTTTCCTATATCATGACTTCAACTCATCACGGTCTCTTCTCTTTCCAGCCCATGTCTTCTTTTTCTTTTCTTTTCTTTCTTCTTCTTTTTTTTTTAAAGTAGGCTCCACACCCAGCATGGAACCCAACAGGGGGCTTGAACTTACAACCCTCAGATGGAGACCTTCTCTGAGATCAAGAGTTTGATACTTAACCAACTGAGCCACCCCAGGGCTTCTACCCAGCCCACTTCTGAGAGTCTCTGCCTCCTGCCTGGAGAGCTGTCCATCTGCCCAATCCTCCTCATAACTCTTTCTGGATTGTATGTATTCTAAGTACTTTCCAATACAACAATCTCCTCAAGTCCTATTACTCTACTTCTTCTAGGGGAGAAAGTTTTGTTTTTAGATTCACCCCACTATCCAAATAATTATGCTAACACTTGTATTTATTAACTTTGGTTAAAAATCAACAGTGAGGGACACCTGGGTGGCTCAGTTGGTTAAGCGGCTGTCTTCGGCTCAGGTCATGCTCCCAGCGTCCTGGGATCAAGATCCACATCAGGCTCCTTGCTCAGCAGGGAGCCTGCTTCTCCCTCTGCCTCTGCCTGCCACTCTGTCTTCCTGTGCTTGCTCTCTCTGACAAATAAATAAATCTTTAAAAAAAAAATCAACAGTGACTCCCACTAACTATTGTGTAAGTCCAAAGATTTTTGGACTGACCCTTTCATTTCATGCCCAAGATTTCCTTTCAAAATTTACTTGTCTTTACTCAAGTATTCAGATTGGGCATCATTATGAACACAGTGTGTGTTAGGGGCTAATGCTATGCATGATTCAAAGAGCAAGATGGACCTTATAACAGAATAAGGGCCATGAAATATGCACACAGATCACTCTAATTTAAGATGAAAATTATCAGTGCTTTAGTGGAAGGACAAACAACAGACCAAAGGGGCCCCAAGAGGGAGCTCTTATTTCTGGCTGTGAGGACAGTAGTGAGCTCTGAAAGGGATATCAAATTTTGAATATGCTTTGAAGGGTGACTAAGATGCAGACAGATGAAGATCTAGAAAGAGGGCCAGTATGACCACTCACATTCAAGTATAAAAGCCTAGAGGCAGAGTAGTGAAATCTACAGTTCCGCTGGGCTGACTAGAAAACATGAAGCATGGTGATGAGGAACAAGTCCAGAGAAGCAGCTTTGGGCCAAATCCTAAAGACCCCTTGTCTTCTCATGCATGGAAGGAGACTAGCCCGATAGCCCATCCTCCTTGCCAGCATGGAGGCTTTGTCCAGACCATGCCTGGGATACCCTCTCTCTCTCCGTGGCTTATCGTTAGAGTCTAAAAACAACTCTCCAAGTCACTTTGCTCTAAGTCTGTTAACTGCTCCAGTGCATGCTCCACATTCAAGGGCATGTGCTCAACCAGCCTCATCTACTCGGGCAAGTTGCTCAATCTCTGAGCCTCAACGTTCCCATCTGTAAAATGTAACAGTGCCTCCCATCTGGGGTGTGAGCTTTACATGAGATTGTTGTGCTCCATTAAAATAAATAAAAAGTATTCTTTTCAGCAGTGATACTAAAAATATTTGACAAGCAGATTCACAGAGGCACCAATTAATCAGAATAAACACCAGCCATAAATACCTCAAGTGCTGTAGCAGTGTCTCCCAGATGAAGACCAGCTCAGGTTATTAATATTACCCTCTTCGCATTATGCATACATACCAATCCATCACTTTTCTCCATGTCTGTAAACTCCCAGTAAGAGTTCTCATAGCCCAGCAGTTAAATTACTATTAGGTGTGAAAATGCTGAGGTGTGCGGGGGGTATTCGTGTCTTACACAGCTTTGTATTTTCTGAAATTTTACTATGATGTTTGGAAATATTTGGCAATTAGCTTGAGCCAAGAGAGATTCTATTCCCACAACGGCCCTCAATTTGTCTATATTTACTCACATCAAGTCCACAGTATTTGTCAAAAAGAAACAAAAAAGTTAAAAATGGACATGCAAGTTTTTTCTTAAGTAAAAAACACATATACCTTTGAGCCAGCATTGCCACTCCTGGACATTACCTCTTAGAAATGAAAGAGTCATTGTACAGGAACGTAGGCAAAGAGGTGATGTTACAACTTTGTCTGAAATGGCAAATGACCAACATATCCTTCCACACCTGGATGACTGAATGCTCTGTAGAGCCTCCATCCATGGGCTATTATGCAACTGCTAAGAATGAGGTCAACAACATCCATTATTTTCAAGGATGCTGTCTTAGTCTGCTCAGGCTGCTGTAAAACAATACCACAGACTGGGTGGGTTAAGGCAACAAACATTAATTTCTCACCGTTCTGGAGGCTGAAGGTCTATGGCCAAAGTGTCAGGTCTGAGATCAAGGTCAGGTTCTTAGTGAAGATCCTCTTTCTGGTTCAAAGATGGCTGCCTTCTCACATATTGGAAAGAGAAACCTAGGATTCCTTCATTTCCTTATAAGGGCACTAATCCCATTATGAAGGTAGAACTGCCATCAAAACCCGATTACCTCCCAAAGGTGTCATCTCCAAATACCATCACATTGGGGGTTAGGGTTTCAACATATGATTTTTAGGGAGACACACCAGTTCATAGGAGATCCTTATGATGTGGTCAAGTCAAAAGAGTAAATTAATGAATACCATATGCAGTATGATGAAACATTAAAAGAATATGCAAACATATGTTTGTATGAGCAAAGAGAAGAGTATGGGAGAAAATACATCTCACTGTTAATTATTACATCAGGGGTAGGGCCAAAAGGAAGGTTGGGGGCATTTTCAGCTTGACTTTAGACTCTTTTGCAGTGTTAGGAGTTTTTATGAGGAATCTCTATTACTTTAGAAGTTCCAATAACTGACTAAGAAAAGAAAAATGAAGCATAAACCTGTAATTCACAATTGTTCTGTTCATGTGCAAGTAGTATACAAGTCCTATATATACCACATTGGAGATGTGGCCTCTTAAGAATGTACTTCTCCAAGAGCAGTGGCTGAATAATGTCTATACTCCACATACCATGATGGGGGGCCAGGGAAGGCTGACACTCCTGGTTGATTAGAAGGCCCATCATGATTCTTGTCCTGAGGTGACGCACCCCACCCATGATGGAGTTAGCAAGCAGACCACAGAGGCTGGGAGTACGGCTGCACATCTCAAAGAGAAGTATCCTCCAGAAGTTGAAAGAGAGCCAGTGATGAGGACTGTCAAAGTAATTACAACCTTCCAATAAGAGGAACTTAGGTAATTGCAGTGGGTGAGCCATTCTATTTAGATTCACAACTGACTCATGATTGGAAATGGTTGGCCACATAATTACAAAGTTTGGGTTCCTGAATGATTAATTAGATGCAGTGGCTCCATTTTATGTAAGTCCTACTTAAAGCCACATTGCCTGAAATAGAGCCCCTTTGAAATGAATCACACTGTACACTAGAGACTGGAAAAATAGATTACATTGAAAATGAATCCAAAAAAATCTATTTTTTTTCTTCTGACTGAACTTGCCAAACCTTTAAAAACTTCCA